>NDXB01002700.1:0-39884 GCA_002631895.1 Agapornis roseicollis
TTAAGTCAAAACACAGCTACTAAAGAGAAGAAAAACTGACTGCAACTGCTGAACCCAAGACAATGGCACAAAGGGAAATCAATGTCTTTTCTGTGTTGGAAGGTCTTTAAGAGAAAATGAAGACATTAAGAGAGAAGCTCTACCTGCTCTATGAAGAGAGTAGTGTAGTGCTGTAACACAGAAGCTGCAGGATCACCATTCTTGGAGGACTTCAGGATTTGACTAGACAGTCTTGCCTGACCTGACCTTGTGCTGGCTATAGGCCCACCTTGAGCCACAGATCTGAGAAGATGTCCCCCAAGATCCCTTCTCACCAACATTTCCACTAAATGCAGAATACAGATAAACTAGGTGACATGTATCAGTTGTCTGTTGTACAAAATGCAGAAAGGAGGGCAGATTGTAAACAGTGTTTCTGTTCTTTTACTTATCTCCAAATGCATTTTAAAGTTGATTGCTGTCCATCAGTTTGCAGATCAGAATGAAAGCTTGGCAATGACACCATTAGAACTAAATATTCGTGGTCTGAATCTCTTCTTCCAACAGTCAGGATTTCACAGCATGTATATTAGATTTAGCCTTAACCACCCCACCCTCTTTTTTTATAATGTCCTTCATGCTTTAATCCTTTCTGACTTTATTCTGTCCTTCCAAATCAAATAATGACAGCAGAAGGTTAGCTTTGAAGCACACTGGTTTCTAAACTATTTTCTCACCACAGAAGCTTAACCTGAATGTCACAGTCTAACTCTGCAGTTAAGAAAACTCTGTATGTGTGTATATATTTGAAACTTTCTTGACAAAACTGAAAACTCTACCAAGTATCTAGAGGAAAATTGGGATTTTCTCCTTTAAAATGGCAGCAGGAAAAAAAATCTAGAACACTTGTCATCATCTAATGTGTCAAAGTATCGAACACCTTACTTTGATTCTTCAAAACCTGATCTGTAACCTGAAGAGGCAGAAATCTGCAAGTGAGTCACCCCACAAACTGACAATACAGTTGTCAGATCCACTGTCTACAATATCATTGATTACAAGATGAGACCAACTTGCTTTACCAGAATTTGAAGTGCTTTTGAATAGTTTCAATGCTGTATTGTTAGTGCCCTTTGCAGAATAGTTTGTTATGTTGTATTTTTTCTTCAAAATTAGATAAAATTTATACTGTTCTCTATTTTCTATTTTTTCTATTTATTTCTATTTTTATAGAAATTTCTACTTATTTCTATTTTTCTATTTATTTCTATTATTTTTCTATTTTCTACTGTTCTCTATTTTCTAATTCATTAGTTCTCAGACTGTTGATATGAATTAAGAGTGATCTATGAGAGACAGCAGGTCACATGATGCCATCCTCTCATTTTGTTTTTGTTAATCAGTAATTTTATTTTATTTTTTTCATTATATATCTTCCCTTTAGGAATGAGGCAAATTCTTCCAGACATGATTCACAAATTACAATGTAAGTTTTCATACACTAATATCAAGTTACCATTTATTACCATCACATTTATAGTTCCCTCTTAATAATAAACTGAAGAGTTATTAGCACTACCTTTCTTTATTCATGCTAGTAGAAATATTCAACTGCTCAGCTCAAAAGTCCTGATGAAGACCTTAACTGATAAATTGAAAAATTGCTTGCTATAAAAGGAGCCAGTCACAAGAGTTTGTTATGAGGGATGTGATATTATAATATTGTGCATACACTTGCATCAAAATAAAAGTGGCAAGGAAAAAAAGAATCTTAAATCACAGTTTTTTATGAAATATTAAACAGATTAAACAACTTAGAAGACTGTTAATCACAATTAGTTCTATTCTTCCATTTGGAATTCAATCATTCTGTGTTTAAAATAAGGCTTATTAATCTCATTAAAGCATGCAGATATATACCCTGAAATGTGAAGTCATCCTTCAGTATAAATTTTGAGCAAATCTGGAGTGACTCTTTGACTGTGTTTTACTGATTTCATGGAGTGAAAAATTTATAACAAATATGTTGTAGAACAAATATGTATAAGAAGCAAATGTCAATAAAAACATAACAGTGTATTATTTTGTATTATCTATAAAACCAATCTAGACATGTTTAAGCATTAGATCTCACTATTCCCCCCTCCCCCCCCCCTTTTTTTTTAACAGTAGCTAGTAAAAATAGCATGCTTACATGCAAAGAAGAATCATCGTAAGTATTGGAGGAAACCAAGGTACATTTCTGTGCTAAAGCATACCGTCTCTCCTCAGGCACAGGCAAAATAAACATATTAGAAGATAGTTACCCCCAGCTGGATAAAGAGTACAACTAGTAGATACAGCTGTAAAATGGTTAAGAGTACATGTGCTTGGTTTGATCAAAATTCAATGGCCAAATAAAAAAATATGAACAAAAAGATTAAAAAACAACCCAAACAAGGTCATGCTTCTGGCACCTCGTAAAACAATGGTAATTCAATCAGTAGTTCAAAACTGATAACAATTCTCATAGAGAAAATTGAGATGACATACAAAATCTCTAAACAAGGAGCATCCACCTTTGCTTCTCTGAGGTCTTGCTTCTTCTGAGTCACATCTGATAATGAGGAACATCAGAACCCAACTCGTGGATGTCTACCCAGAAAAAAATTAGCAGTGGTTAGGCAAAAGGTAATTTTGTCAGGGATCAGGAGGTCTACGGGCTCATGATCCACCTTCACAAGAAACCCACCAGCTCAAACGAAACAGACTGAGCATGAGTGCATTGAGAGGCAAGAAGGCCTTTTAACCAATAAGGGGTAGAATACTAGCGAACAAACAAATTGTGTAACTCATCTCATGGATCTTTTCTTTCTTTCTTTCTTTCTTTCTTTCTTTCTTTCTTTCTTTCTTTCTTTCTTTCTTTCTTCTTTCTTCTTTCTTCTTTCTTCTTTCTTCTTTCTTCTTTCTTTTCTTTATAGCTTAAAGTTATAATCATGGAAGTGCTTGATTTGTGAAGACTTCCACTGAGCACTCAGAGCAGAATAAACAGTGTCTTCTTTCTAAACTAGACTCTGTGTCTTTGTTTGGAAAGCCCCAAAATGTCAACAATGTTTTCTGTCTCAGTCTTCTGCTCCATCCCTGGAAGCGTTCAAGGCCAGGTTGGATAGGGCTCTGATATAGTGAAGGAAGTCTCTGCCATGGCAGGGGACTTTTTTGTTGAAAGTCCCTTTCAACGAAACCATTCCAGGGTTTTAGGGTTCCAGTCTGGTCAGTGGCCAGTACTGGCTAGTTAGGTTAATCCCCACAGAAGAGAAAAATCTCAGCTTCATTTTCAGAATATTTAATGAGATTTTTCTTTTTCTTTCTTTCTTAGTTGTAACCTGAATGTTTTAATGTGCACCGGGGGCAGGTGCCCATGCGCTGCCAGCACCTCCAGCACTGAGGTGCTGCCAGGGCGTCCCCTGGGCAGAGCGGCCAGTGCTGCCCACTGCCTGACACATCCACTTCCAAGGTGGCTCCAACGGCCCCACTGCAGGGCAGAACTGAGAACCCTCAGCCAAGAGCGGGTGCCTCGGGTAAAGCCTGGGTAAGGAAGGGCAAACGGTGCCAGGCAGCCAGGGCTGAGGGGAACCAGGTGAGAAACAGCCCTGTGAGCCCCGAGGGCAGAGCAGGAGGAGGGCAGGAGGGGCTCCGGGAGCCGGGCAGAGATGCCCCTGTGGCACCAGGAGGGACCGCAGAGGGCCGGGGACAACTCCTGGATGAAGCTGTAGCTCATGGAAAGCCCACACTGGAACAAGCTTATCCTGAAGGACTGTAGCCCATGGGAAAGTCTCATGCTGGAGTGGGGAAACGTGAGGAGGAAGCAATGGTGGAGTGGAGCTGCTATGGACCAATGACAGTCCTGGATGCCCTTAGACGGGAGGAGGTAAAGAAGTCACAAGTCATGGCCTGAAGTTGAGCTCAGAAGGAAGAGGAGAGGGGGGAGGTGTTTTAATGCTTGTCCTTTTTTCTTACCCTCCAACTGTATTTTTAATTGGCAATACATTAAATTAATGCTTCCCCAAGTCATGTCTTTTTTGCCTAAGAGTGCCACAGAACGCTACTGCAAACTTCTTTCGACCTACCTTTAATTTCAGTGAAACAATGTCAGAACAATCAAAACTAGCAGATAAATACCAGGATTCATGCAAATATTGAAAGACAAGGTTAGATACATAAAACCAAAAATGCAAACAGGAAAACTTCATGACCAGTCCCATTCCTGAAATGTGTCCTGAAATATATCCCAGTATGCTGAAAGCTATACAACATTTTCAGACAAAATGTTTCCAAGTATTTCAAGCCTGCTACTGAAGAAAACAAAATGATCATATTAAATGTCTTCTGCCTGCCCTTGTTGTACAACAGCATAGTTTTCAAGCAATGATGTTTTCTCCAAACTCTGTAATGAGGCATTACCAGCTTCTGTGCATCTGCCACTGCTGCTGACTGACTTTTATGCAAAAGACTCATCAGCAATTTACTGTTTTGCCCTGTGTTTCCCAGGGTAAGAGCCCTTACAATGAAGAAGTCCTGAAGCTGGTCACCTAAGCTGTCCCAGGTCATCTCAAAAGTTGACCTATTTGCAAGAAATGACTACAACATCTGAGAATCCATTACCAATTTATGGAAACTTTGGGGAGTTGAGACCTGAATTCAGGCCTGGACTAAATCAGAAGGCACAGAACCTGAGGAATTAGTTGTGTTATTTGTTGTTGAGACCTGAAGGTGCAGGGAGAGAAGAAAGCACACTGTACTTCAGCCCTTCCCCTCAGTCCTTCACCTTTTACTGCTACTCACCATGCTTTAACTGCTGTTCAGCTTTATAGGACTGCTTCGTCCTTTTTACAGGATTGGAAAGCTGGTAACATATTTTGAAAGATCCCTCGCCAGTGTATTCTGAAAGACTACGTGCCAACTGCACTTTGAGATCCAAATTAGAAGCAACCCCATTTTTTTTTTCTTTTATGGCACTCTCTATCTCAGTTTGGTGCTGCTATTCATGTTCATTTTACATTATTTGCATTATGAATGTCATCTCTCTTGGTGGAATTAGGATATCTGATAACAGAATGACTGCACAGCAACACAGCAAAAATGCTATATGGAAATAAAATATAACTACAACTGGATTGGTAATCATTAGTTTAAAAAGCACATTTCAAGCACCTAGATGTTACAACTCAGCTTTTTTGTTTTAGGTAGCTAAGACTCCTGTTACAATCACAGCAGCACGTGCAGTTTCTTTCTGTTACTTTTAATCAAAATAACTGCAGTGTCTGAGGCATTGGGCAGAGAACTAGGAAATTTACAGGTAACACAAAAACAATGGAGGGCTTGATTTTATATGATTGTGGTTTGCAGGTGGGAAGAGACAGCAGAAAAACCTGGTGATACATTAATAAGAGCTCCACTGCACAGATTCTAAATGTCCTGCCTGTCAGACAAAGTAAGAAAGGAGCAGAAAGTAAGCACATAGTTTGTGATTTTTGTTTATCTTTAAATCCTTAGGAGGACTTGAGTTCATACAGCGATAAGTGTTTAGACAAAGACACTATTTCTGCAATGCACAGTGCAAAAATGCAGGGGTGAACCCTTGTCCTGAACCCAGGACAAGGGGGTTCTACATATATTTTAACTTTAAATGGACCTGCTGAGGACTAGAAACAGCCTAGCTGTACAAGCACTGAGCATTGCTCTGGCAAATTTACCATGCTTCTCGAGTAACTTAGCTTTTTCATAGCAAATCAGAAATGTAAACTGTAAACGTGTGCAGAGATAGTATTCTGAGGACCTCATAATTTGACCCATATCTTTTATTCTTAGCTTATTTACTGCTCCCTATCTTTTGCCCTGTTACTGAGTGACAAGATCTATGAAACAGACATTTCTGTTCAGCATATATCAGAGCACTGAGGAATGAGCAGGCAAACAACCATTTCTAATGTTATATTTGTAATATAATGCACAAAAAGTTCAAGTAATATTGCCCAGGGGATGCATCTAGTTTTTAACAGTTCCATTTAATAGTAGCTAAGGGCATGTTAAATGGAACACACTTATCCATGTCCCTTACCTTTACAGACAAGATCAAATTAGCCATTAAAATTCTGAAGTGCTTGGATTGACCATACTTCTACTTTCACACAATGTATCAGGTATCACATTCAGTCTTTAGTCCAGAACAATATCCAATTTTATTTGTTTCTAAGACTTGTGAAGTTCATCTTACCTTAGCTATTCCAATATGTATTTTAGTAGTATGCTGCTTATCAGTGAATTTGTTTAGCTGTGGAAGTGTGGTCAAAGACATCAGTTAATCTGCCTATGTGGCCTGATTGAATATAATGAATTTTGGTTTTGATGGACTAATAACAGGTAAAGGCCTAAAAAATTTGAAGTTGGTGAGATTTCAAATTAAGTTAAGACAGTCTAAAACAGATTCACTTTGCACTCAAGCAACATATGTTTCCTAAAATGTTATCTGACTTACTGGGAGCATGGCTGATTTTCTTACATTAAATGAAAGAAAAATGAAATAAAGAATATAATCGGAGCTGTATACCAAAGAGATTAACTAATATTCACAATGCTTCAATGAACACATGGTCATATATAGAATGAACAATCATAACTGTGAACAGGGATAGTCAGAAGATCAAAACCTGAACTTTGACTTATCCTCTAATTCCAATTTCTCATGATACACCAGTGGCTCAGGATATATAACCATACTGAGGAGGTATAAATCTTATGGGTGAATCTGTGCTTTTAGTTGTTCTCTCATTCACACATCTCTGAAAAATAAAGTCACCCAGGAGTGAAAATGATGCAAGTTACATATGGTATTCTGGCTTTCCATTAGGTTCTTCAGCACTTCTGAAAATTGCTTTGACATCCGTTGTACAGAATTGCTTTTAATATACAGCACAATTTAATCAGGATTGTGAATCTAATAGTTATTTTTTTTTCAGAATTTGGTGATAGCTTCTTTATTTCTCAGTGGTTCTATTACATGGTATCTTTTGCTTCTGTCAAAGTAAAAAGCTAAAATCGCAATTTCACATTTACTGTGTTTAAAAAAGAAAATCACTGAGGTTTGTTTAGCTGTTGTATTATCTTTCTGCAATTATTTCAATACTTCTTAAGAATTGTATTTAGAAGGTCGATTTTTACATTCAATTACGTTTTCCTTTAGGAGAGATGAAAAAATTTTGAAAGAGAGCATTGACCACTTAAATATTTTAGCAAGCGTCTTAATGAAAAGTAAAAAGAAATAGGTTCTTTAGAGGCAGTTGTGGGAAATAAGACAACTATGAATCCTCTGAATAAAGAAGGCATTGCATTTTTTGTTAGCTGAATAATAAGACAATAAAATCTTAGTATGGATTAATCTGTTGGAACACAATGCTGTTTCCACTTGGAGGATATTTTGATAAAATAATTATGAGGTAAGCTATTCTGGCAGAAAGGGTTTTGATAGTAAAGGCTGGAAAATGGAGAAACTAAAGCAGGCTTTCAGAGAGGAAAAGAGAGTAAGGAGAAAAAAGATTAAAGAGAAAGGGGGAAAGGGGAATCATACTGTATTCTGGAAAAGGAAAAAAAAAAAGAAATAGAAATGATGTGCAGAGAGATAAGGATAAAGGAATGAGTTATAAGAAGTGAGTAAAGGACAGGAAAAACCCAGCAAGGGATAAGGATATGAAATTCAATTAACTTACCATAGTACACACTGAAGCAGCAATACTGAAGGAGGTATGAACAAATATACAGAGTGTATTTTTCCTCGCAGTTTTCTGGTCTTTGATATGAAAAAGTCCTGTAAGTTAAAGGAAAAGAAGTATTGGAAATGATGAGTTTGTTAAACCAAGTTTTTAAAGGAAAAAAAAAAATAAGGCATTAAAATGTCAAGACATAAAACATAGTTAATTCTAAAGAAAATCAGCCATATATATTGGAAAAAGACAAAAAGAGGAGAGAATTGAAAGAGAAAAAGCTGTATCAAAACCAAAGAATAATGAGAAGCCAAGGGCAATAGAAGTCTGGCAAAACCATCTACCCTGGGCAATGAGAGTGAAACCCACAGATCTTTTGTAAGGAAGAGCAACTATTAGCCTTGTTTGTATTGAGGCTTTCTTATAATGATTTTCTTGGTTTTGAGCAAGTGGAACTTGTCACAAGGCTACAGCTTGGGTGACATTTCAAAAGCATGAGACTTCCAGTCAGATATTGGTCCTGCTACAAATTCCACCACACACTTCCCGTGTGACTTTAAACAAGTAATTTCACCATAGAGGTCCTATGTGAAATGCTATATGAAGTGCTACACGATTTTTAGTTTAAGGATGAAATAAGAGTGCAGTATCATTTATAGTATTTTGCTGTTTCAATGAGGTTGCAAAGAGCTGTTTAATAGTATTATTTCATACTTGGAGAAGAACTGGTTCATAGGCTTTACAGTATTTAAATGGAAGAAGCAGGTAGGACAAGTTGGCAGGAGGGTTAGCCATATGGAACAGTTACCACATTTTAAAGTGTAAACATAAGGTAACTAAAGTCAGCAAAAAATTTCCAGACAGTATAGTTATTGCTGGAAATCAATCATGTTCTTGTCCATAAAAGGAAGAAACAGGTAATCAGCAATAGAGGTGCTACAAAACAGATATTCTTAAAGAACTGAGGACCAAATTTTGCTCATATTGATATTACCATGACTTAAGCAATACAGGAGACAAAAGTAAAGCTCAGTTTTACCTTAGTATAACTAAGCCAGAATTTACGGTCCTATTCACCCCTTCCTCTTACAGCCACAGATATCTCAGGAATGTTGAGAACTAGCAAATGAATATATTCTTTCAATTTTTGAAGATGGCTATCTCAAGAAGAGATTCCACAAGTATGGGGAGGATACTTCTGTGCTACCTTTGACTGAAGCGAGACACTGTGAAGTTGACTGCATTTTCCATGTGTTTAACACACTCTTTTTAAAACAGTAGTTAATAACAAGAAGTAAAAAAACCCAAAACAACCCAACTTTTAAAATGCATGTTTTAATTTTGCAGCTAGGAAAACGTAATATATCATACATATGTGACCTAACAGCTGCATTTTTTGTGCCCCTTTGTTCTCTCACTGACCTCATGAATATGTATTCATGTCTATTCAGCGCTAAGCACTCATGATTAGAATTCGTTTTGGTGCATATTTAGAACTCATTAAACAAGTGCAAAAAATTAAAGACATTTGTTATAAAGACTATAGCTTAAAAGTCACTTCAGTTGTAAGGCAGAAATATTCAGTGGCTTGAGGTGACAACCTGCACTTTGAAGATATTTTTAGAATTATGCTAATTTGACAGATAGCCATTTTTCCTGCTTCTGTAGTTTAATAATGTTTTATATATAATAGGTAAATATTCTGTTTAGAAATATATAATTTAGAAATAATATAATCTATATCTCCTCACAATTTCAGAATTTTGTTCTTCAGTGTGTGTATTAAAGGCCAGGTGATGTTGAAAGACTGCTAGAAAGATACATATCTAGTTGAGGTGGTAAGTCAGGTTGACACCAAACATGTAAAAGATGATAGAGCTAAAAATGAGATACGCCAAAAATCGCTTTCATCCGCATTACTACAAATATGCCTGTATAAAATAAGGGAAAATTTGCTTTAGTGCTATTTTGAATAGCATGAAGGAAAGTCATATTTCTGCATGTGATGTGTAGATATCAGAAAAGGTGGAAAGGTAAAACATGTCTTGTTTTCTCCTTGCAGACTTTAAGTTTTGTGACTAATATCTTTATAAGAGTTTTACCATAGATTATTAATAATGTAGTTAATTAAAATAAAAGGACATCCCTTTATTCCATACAGTCAGGCTTGCTTCTCCATTTGCTTCTCCTAGTTATAAAGCAAAGAAAAAGGTACTGGAGAAGAAATAAAAATCCTGTTGCAGACATTCATCTGTGGAGTTGTCATATGGCTCACTACAAAACAAATCAGCCAATTTATCTGGCTTTTGCAAATCGATCCAAATTCATCAGAGCCTATTTTCTTTACTTTAAATAAATGCCAAACTATTTGAAAAGTCAACTGTGCCCTGTAGGCTGTTTCTAACTATTTTGTTATGGCTTTTGACTAATCATTACTCATGCTGTGATTAGTCATTGAAGTGTACACTTCTGTTGATGTGTACATCAACTGGTGACTTCAGCAGCTCAGACTGCAAAGTAGAAGTAAGAAATAATTTATGAAATTTTAGCAACCAGTGCAACCTAACTTCAGATTCAAAACCATTTTTAAAAATACATCCTTCATCATCTTAATATAGAAGCATATCAAATGCTAGAGCTCCATAAATAACTGAATATAAAGCATATAAAGTCATCTGTGCATAAAGGTGATTTGCTGTTCATTTCCTCTTAGCCTGTAATCCCTTATAAGTAATACAAGTATACATATGCTACATAATATATGTAGCTGTGATACATAATTATTATGTGATTTTGTATTGGGCATTCTTCATCTGCTTAGCTGCTTGCAAATAATGGGCTGTAGCAATTGTCTTTAACAAAGTGTTTAGAACTAACACTCCTATGAAGTATTTTCTTTTCTACCCTAATATTAAATAGTACATAACAGCTTAGTTGTGAGTGCTGCTTATGGGACTGGCATGACCGAACGGTGTCCATCATGTAAGTGTTCTATAAACACCAGAAACATGACACTAGTGTTGAAGACTAAAACACAAACATGAAGCTGTCTTGTATTATCGTGTTTCCTTTAAAAAAAAATACCGAATGTAAATTGTGTGAATGGTCAGGGGCAGTGCAACACCCTTGTATGTACTATCACAGTTTCTACACATTCGTGCTATTTTTAACATACCCTCATGAAGGTGAAGTTACTAACCACTGTATCATCGAATCCACACTAGCAGAACGAAAGAAAAGATCAGCTAGAGAAGCAGATTTCAGAAAAGCTTTTATAAGAACTTGGAAGTGATGTTATTGTGTCTTAAGGCTTCTATATTTATTGAAGTTTGGTTTGGTTTCGCCTAAATCCCTTTCTCATTGTAAATAAAACATCAGTATGATTTCTGACTTTAGTTACTCATACACTATTGCATCCTTAAAGGCATTGTTAAATGAATTTAAGGCTGCTTGGTACATATTTACTACAGCATACCTGTCAGGAGCTTCTATTTGTTTTTTACTGGTTTTTAAGGTATTGACTTGAAAGTAATTTTCCATTTTTAGTAAAAAAAAATATTATTTGGATGTTATTCCCTCTGAAAAATTGTAATTCTTGAAGCGGTTCATAGAAAGCAAATTTTTTAACACTGTTGAGCTGCATTTTTCTTTTTGGCTGGCAGGAAGTATCTACAAACACAAATCAATACATCAGTCTGAGAAAAAAGTCTGTGAAGATCAGTTTATAACCAGTTGCGTTGAGAATTGCCCTTGCTTTTCCTGGGTCCTGTGCTGTCAGGGGGTTTTGGGGCTGCCTAGAGCTGCCACAATGCTCCAGAGGCACTGGGTGCCATAAGGGGCATTGCAGGAGAGAAGGGGTGGCCCACACGGGTCATTCTGTGATCACCGACTGTATCTATCTTCCCTGTTGGACCTCTCTTCTGCAGGGCTTTGTGACCTTTCCAGTGACCTCTTTCTTTTGGGTGGGATGCCAAACATGGCTGTTTTGGAGCCATGAGCTCAAGCCTCATGCTGCTCTGTGTGTGCTGTTGTGTGTGTGCAGCAGAGCTGGCGTGCCTGGGTTGAGGCAGGAGAAAGACTGTGCTGAACCCAGACTCGCAACTGCTCACCTTAGCTACAAGATTAAGAAGATGAGGTAGAAGATGACATCAGCAAATGTGTCCCCACAGTCAGAGGCAGATGGCATGTAGCCTGCAGAGAGACAAGCCTATGGAGGAAAATGGGAGAGAGCAGCTCCCAGTGAGGAGTCATCACCCAGGCCCACAGAGCAATGATCTTGGAATGCAGCTGTGAAAGCAGTAACCTGCCAAAGCTAGAAGGTTGGTGCCATATGATTTGTGGCTACTTCCACTATGGATGGCCCCATAAGGCAGGACCTTTGATCCCATCTGCAACAGTGAAAGTACTGTGTCCACCTCAAGACACAAGGTGGTTGTTCTCCCTCCAGGGCCTTTGATGGTTTTTTTCCTGCCACTCCAGAAGAGGACAGCAGCTCCTTGCCCTGTGGAGATGAGAGAGTGCAGATCATCAACCCTACCTCCAGATGTGAGTACTCCCTGTGGGAAGGCAGAAGAGTACCCCCATGTCAAGACCTGAAGCTTCAGCTCTGTCCAAGAAGCTCTTGTTTGTGGGGGTTCAGAGAACTGGGGCAAGAGCTATACTTCCAGGTATGTCCAGGATGTGGAAGGTAAGAGCACTTCCATGGCCTGTGATAAGGCAGAGGCCCATCTGCAGAATTATAGAATCATAGCATTGTTTGGGTTGAAAGGGACCTTAAAGATCATCTTGTTCTAACCTGCTGCCGTGGGCAGGGTCACCCTGACTAGACCAGGTTGCTCAAAGCCCCAGCCAACCTGGCCTTGAACACATGCACAGTTCTCAGGGCAACCTGTTCCAGTGTCTTACCACCCACACAGTGAAGATTTTCTTCCTAATACCTAATCTAAATATCCTCACTTTACATTTAAAGCCATTACTCCTTGTCCTGCTACCACATGCCTTTGTAAAAAGTCCTTTTCCAGATTTCTTGTAGGCCCCCTTGAGGTACTGAAAGGCTGCTATAAGGTCTTCCCTGAGCCTTCCCTTCTCCAGGCTGAACAAGCCTAACTCTCTCAGCCTGTTTTCATAGGAGAGGTTCTCCAGTCATCTGAAGGGTGCCTATAGGGATGCTGGGGAGGGAATCTTCATTAGGGACTGTAGTGACAGGACAAGGGGTAATGGGTTCAAACTTAAACAGTGGAGGTTTAGATTGGATATAAGGAAGAAATTCTTTCCTGTTAGGGTGGTGAGGCACTGGAATGGGTTGCCCAAGGAATATGTGAGTGCCCCATCCCTGGCAGTATTCAAGGCCAGGTTAGACGAAGCCTTGTATGGCATTGTTTAATGTAGGGTGTCCCTGCTTATGGAAGGGGGGCTGGAATTAGATGATGTTAAGGTCCTTTCCAACCCTAACTATTCTATGATTCTATGATCATTGTGGCTATTCTCTGGACTCACTCAACTAGGTCAACGTCCCTTTTGTGTGTGGGCCTCAGAGCTGCCAGTATTCTAGGAGTCTCATAAGAGCTGAGCAGAGGGCGAGAATCACCTCCCTTGACCTGTTGACAATGGCTTTGACCTGGTCAGTGCCCACACTGCTCAGGGTCAGGCAGCTCCAGAGCAGACTGACCACCTTCGATCTCCAGAGCACTTGGCCTTGATTTCCTCTCAATCCAGGGAAATAGGAGACTTTTAGAAATGGTTTCAAGGACTAGTTGCTCCACCACCTTCCCAGGAATGGCAGTGAAATTGGCCAGCATGTAGTACTCTTCTCCTTCCAGAAGAGTGATTTTTGCTTTCTTCCAGACTTTCCCAAGTCACCATGACTTTTGACACATTATTGAGAGTGGCCTTGCAATGACGTAGTCTGCTCCTTCTGGCATCTCCCATATGAAGACAGGCTGAAAGAGTTGGGGCTGTTCAGCCTGGGGAAGAGAAGGCTGCATGGAGACCTCATAGCAGCCTTCCAGTATCTGAAGGGGGCCTATAGGGATGCTAGATCGGCATACTTCATTAGGGACCGTAGTGACAGGACAAGGGGTAATGGGTCCAAACTTACACAGTGGAAGTTTAGATTGGATATAAGGAAGAAATTCTTTCCTGTTAGGGTGGTGAGGGACTGGAATGGGTTGGCCAGGGAGGTTGTGAGTGCTCCACCCCTGACAGTGTTCAAGGCCAGATTGGATGAAGCATTGGGTGACATTCTATTCTATTCTGTTCTGTTCTGTTCTATTATTCTACTTGTGATTCCTTCCAGGAGATCCCATGGCCTTAAGCATGTCAAGTTTGTCTAAATGTTCCCAAATTCACATGTTCCTCTGTCGAGAAAGACAGGTGAATACAAAAATATGCTAGAATAAAATAGCTTAATTCTACAAAATTTCTAACACAATTTTTGAAGTTTTTGTTCCTAGAAAAATATAAGTAGTTGAAATTGCCACTTATCCTTTTAAGACAGGACAAAAATGGGACCTGAGAATACAATATTATTTAATGCTAGTACTTCTTGTCTCCCACAGAAGTCAGTAGTCACTGGTGGATATTTTGAAATCAGTCTGTATATATACTTAAATATGGGGTTCATTTTATCATCTGTTTTAATAAGGTTGACGAAATAAAATATCTTAAAGTGTGTTAGAAAAATTGTGGATCTTAAAGAACAGCTGTTTTTCAAAGAATAACCTACTTATACCTCTTCCTCTATTACCTAACTGTGCAAACTTTCAAATGAAGATAAAATATTTCAGTTTTTACATAGCAAAAGTGAGTGCTTTTAGCAATAAGGACTGATGCTGTGAAAATGCAAAATGATGATAAAACAACATGGATATAGATTTTAACAACAAAATATAGAAATAGCACACTTTGGTTATTACAAAACAAATGACAATTTGTGTGTCATTCTGTGAATTTCTTTTTACCACGATCTTTTTACAAAAGTTGAATTTAAAATATTTAAAAACAAGTCTAACAAATCAGCATATTTCTACATTAAAATAATTTTAAAATAAAATTATTTAATATAACTTATTAATGCTATTATTCTCAATATGTGTATAGCTTACAGTAATTAGTTCACAATTTATATTGACATGCTTTTCTTAAATTAATCTAATGGTGATTGACATACATAAAATTACATATGTTTCATTGTACTTTACATAGATAATACTAGAATGCAATGTCACTATTACTCTGTATCTGAGTATGTATATAAATACACGAATTCAACATTCCGAATGTTCAAAATAAAACGTTCTTAACCTTGGCCTTGTATGGTGGAAAAAAAATGAACTTTGTAATTAAGTGTTGTTATTGTTTTGTTTTGTTTCTTTCAAACAGTTGACCTTGAAACAGACTGCAGGTGACTAACATTCAAGCAGATCAACTAAATCATAGCATTGGAAGGGACCATCTAGATCCAAATTCCTGGCACCTGCGTGGATGGCTTGCACTAGACCAGATTCCTCAAAATCCTGTCCAACCTGGCCTGGGCAGTATCTTCCAGAAGAACTAGTGACAAATATGATGTGACTGATTCCAGGTAATATTTATAACAAATTATTTCTTGAAAAAAAAAATATGTTTTTTCAAATGTCAATTTCTTCTTTTCTGTAACTGAACTAATGTTTTCATGATATTAAGATATTTCACCTAATAGGAGGGTCAACAACTTTAATGATAATATATATATTTAATATTAATGTTTTGTTTTCATAGAAGACTATAATCAAGTAAGAGAAAGAGCATAAGCTGGATGCACAAAAATTCTTTTACTGTCTGGTTTCTTCTTCTTTTAGTTACTGGATGTGCAATCCCTTACTGCCGACATTGTCTTAAGTGGAGCAGGTGCTTGCAGCTGTTGAGATGGTCCACAGCTGCAGTCATTAAGCTGAAAGTACATACTTGTCCAGCAGGTCTAATGGGTATCATCAGCTGGGGAAAGTCTGTGTTCAAATCAAGTCATTCTGATAGTCTCCATCTGAAGATACAGAGTGATCGGTTGGCTAGAAATACACCTTTAAAGGCACTGCAGCAGTGATTCTAATGGATTTGTCTTAGAGAGTTTTAGTGAGAGGTTAAAATTGGCTGCCATTTCACAGCATTTGAAAAAGGAATGAAATCCTTTGATAGTTTAAAAGCTCTGGTTTGTTTAAAAATAATGTCAAGCTATTGTTTTTTAAGAATGTATGCTTTGCATCTTTCAACTGGCTTCATAAATATTACAATTTGTAATAATTAATTTAAGGAGGGAAAACTTTAGAAAGCAGCATATAGTTTATATTTTTTAAATTGTTTCTGTGTTATACTATTTACTTGATCAACATCCACTCAGCAAAGCAAAAGTATATCTGTAAAAAGATAAATGAGGGTAATTGACATACCAGCCAGAACATGTGTGGAAGTTACTTAAACTAATAAAATCATAGAATCATAGAATGGTTAGGGTGGGAAAGGATTTTAAGATCAAGTTCCAAACCACTTACCATGGGAAGGGACACCTCACACTAGACAATGTCACCCAAGGTTCTGTCCAACCTGGCCTTGATGGCCCAACTTCCAGGGATGGAGCACTTACCACTTCTTTAGGCAACCTGTTCCAGTGCCTCACCACCCTCACAATAAAGAATTTCTTTATATCTAACCTGAACTTCACTTGTTGAAGTTTCAAACCATTCCTCCTTTTCCTGTCATTACTGTCCCTGATAAAGGGTCCCTCTCCGGCACCCCTGTAGGCCCCCTTCAGATATTGGAAGGCTGCTATGAGATCTCCACGCAGCTTCTCTTCTTCAGGCTGAAGAGCTGCAACTTTCTTAGTCTGTCTTAACATGGGATGTGCTCCAGCCCCGTTATTGTCCTCATGGCCTTCCTTGCTCCAGCAGTTGCATGTTCTTCTTATGTTGAGGACACTAGAACTGCACACAGTATTCCAAGAGAGGTCCCACAAGACCTTATTTCTATCCTCTCCTCATTCCTATCACTACATTCCTTTGTAAAAAATCCATCTCCAGCATTCCTCTGGCTTTTAAGTCTATTAATTTTTTCAATATGATACTTTTAAGTTCACATAAATTATTACTAAGGAGAAATAACTACTTTAAAACAAAATTGAGGTAAATACTTGTGTTTAAGTGATACATTTATACAATAATCTATCTGCTGTTTCCCTATTTCAGTGATTTCTGAAGAGAACCAACATTTATGACAATCATGACCAGATTAGAATGAAAACTTAATACAATAATACGTAGTGGTTAAGTTCTGCCATATTCTTATGCCATAATCTGATACTTAAAGCAAACAACTACTGTAACTTTCAGGGTTTTTTTTTTTCCTTTTGATAATACGTTATACCTATATGAGGATCCTTCAGTTTTCATATGAAAGCTCATGTAATTCTGCTAGGACAAAATATCAAAAACCAAATTATTGCCTATTTTATTTCATTTTTCTCTTGTAATCAGAGGATGTGATTTGTGGCAACTTTTTGCATTATAAGGAATGTGGGGTTTTTGTAGCTTTTATGAAACTGATTGGAAAATAAAATCACTCTAACTTAATTTGAAATATATGTCCCATTCAACTTTTTTTTTTTTTAATGGTCTTAGACAAAAGGCAGCTATTATTTAAGAAAATCATACTTATCCTTAATGAAAGTGACAATAAAGTTGGAAGATTAACTGTCATGAATTTTGCAACAAAATCATGATAACGTTTGTATCTAAATGAAATTGTGTGGAATATGGGGTAGAAACTGATAATTCAAAATACTTAGTAAAGAAGAACAGGCTTTCTGTAGCAGGACGGTGTTTTCATTTGGTTTGGCTTTTATAGAAAACCATATTTTATTGATGAATTGCTTGTTACAGAACCATTGTACCCATGTTTTACTTTTAGGCTTAATAGAATTCAAGTGTAGTTATTAGTGTAGTTCTTGTGTGTATACTGGTGGGGGGTGGAACTAGATGATCTTTAGGGTCCCTTCCAACTCTAGATCATTCTATGATTATTTAAATCCTTTGTGAAATCTTTGCTAGTGCTAAAGAATCTGAAGAAATCTTTGCTAGTGCTAAAGAATCCAAAGAACACTTTGCTAGTTAAAAGTTGTTAACTTACATCCAGTCCTAAACTTTACATTCTCATGTTCTACAGTTCAATTTCATTTAAAATATTCCTATTCAAGGCCCTGTCAGCCTTGTTACTACCTTGCTGTTTTCATGTTTTGTTGTTTCAGTAGGTGAGTTATACAACCTCTCATAGCTTATGGCTAAATAGAACAATTAAAAGAAGTTGCATAATGAAAGGTAAATCAATAGAAATGAAAATTGTAATAGAATATTAAGAAAGTAAAGCACCTAAAGCTGAGTAAAAATAGTTTTTAAGTTCTTTAGGAATTAATTTTTCAAAATAAATAGAAAATATTTCTTATTCATATTTCAGTTGTTCTTCCAAATGAAACTGATGTTAGTATCGGGAAAGTTCTGCTCCTGCACTGGACTAAAATTTTGCCGCTGAAATTCACAGCTCACAGTCAAGTTAAAAATAGGCAATATATTTAAGACTTTCCATGATGTATTCTGTATTTGCAAGGCATTTTTCACATGCTTCTTCACACTGTTCACATACTTCTTTTAATTCTTCCTATCTTATGAACTTACAGATACGTAATGTGTTGTACCTTACTTTCCTGAGCTTGGCTGATACAGCCACTTTGGTTTCAGTTCCCAAGGGTACTTGTATTTGTAGAATAAAAGAAGTGAGGATTTCATGAGGACTCTTTCAATATTTCATGGAAGAGTCCTTTTTTCTTGAAACAAGTCTAAGAAACACTGTAATTCAGATAAACACTTGTTTTCGGTTAGTAGATTTATACGCAATTTATACACAAATATGAAAAAGATGAACAAATATGAAAACCATGAATAAATATGACAAAATATGAGCAGCATGGACCTCACATATGACAGGACCCTTCAAATGACAAATCAATTTTCAGTGACAGGACTGCTTTGGAGAAAAAATTTTGACCTTCTAAGTTATTAATGGTTTTGAACATACCAAACCAAAAACATGTTCCCTCTGAAAATCAGTTCCTATTAAGGTTTCTCAAAGACAGTCTCTTCAAAACATTTGTTATTTTCAAAAATTTTGATTTTTTCAGTTTATTTGTCATTTAGTGACCCTGGTATAAAAAAAATAGCAATGAAAATAGGAGAGAATTCACAGGTAGAAGAATCAGAGAGCGTACCTACAGCAAACATAGCACAGCACAGACATTCCCATCTGTGTTTACAATCACAGCAATATAACTAAGTGAAGCACTACACTAGTATCTGTGCCTAAACTAGTATCTGTGCTTGAGATTGCCCAGATGCAGCCCATTACCTAGGCGTAGATTTACTAGGAAGTTTAGGTGCGGCTTTTGTTTCTAAGACCTCAGAGCTGTATATTAGATATAAGAAAGACAAAGCTATGCTGCTGTGCAGAGACTGGAAATTATGTTGCTCTTCTACTAAAATTCATCCTGCAAGTTTACTCCCTCATTTGACTTAAAACAGGGACATGATCCTATTGTCACTTGTGTCACAACTGCAGTCTCCTGTGATGCAGCTGTACCAGCCTGCTACAAGCTCGTGCAAGAATCTCTGACACAGAGTACACTGTGTCAAAAAGACGTGCCCTGAATTTCAATTTCCAGGTTATTTTGGAATACATGAAACTTCAAAAAAAGACTTTAAGCACACTGCGAATGATAAAAGCTAAAAGAACTGCAAATTGCAGTCACCCGATTACATCTGCAGTTATCTATCACACAAGTAAATCTACAATTTTGTATGAGTATAGAGTTCTATTTACTGTTATAGTTAACTGTCCTAATTAAAATGACAGTTCTGCTGATATTTGATTCACATTAAAATTAATAGTGAAAGAAGAAACCACACCACATAAAAGTTAAGGAATAAATGACACGAAACAGAAAAGTTCGCACCCATGTTAATGAAACTGCAATCTGCCAGGCAGCCTAACGCACTGAAAAACACACATGGTTGAAGATGTGCAGTGACATCAGAATCCGCTGGGAACCTCTGTGTTGAATACACTGACTGTTTTTTTCCATTTCTTTCTATGCCTGCCTTTGGAACTTCTATGCCATTTACTTTTCCACTGGCTGCACTGGGTGCTTGCCAAATTCAGACACAGAAATAAGATCACGCTTCTACTGCTCTTTCACAAGGTGCATATACCTTCCCCAGATTTTCCTTCTTTCCAATGTGTTGGTAACTTAGGTCTCTATAGATCTCTGCTAATTCAGCAAAGGCCGTTATATATTATCCTGAGATTTTTTTTAATCAGTTGTCTGGATGCTGGTAAATTTCTAATTCTATGTTCCTGGCATCCAGTTTATAGTGGGGGAAGAGGGGAAAAATAAAGAAGTGACACAGAATGCAATAAGAGAGAACAGCTGAGAGAAAATTATTAATCAGTTTGTGACAGCTTTTGGCTTCTTTAACCTACAGAATGGCACATGCTAGGCAATCCTAAGAACATTTGAGTATCAACAGAGATATTAATACAGAAGTTGAAATTTGAAGCTTATACAGAGTATCTTTCGAGTACATAGAAGCATTGGTCAAGATGGGTCTGGGTCTGGCTGGGATGGAGTTAGTTTTGTTCACAGCACCCTCTGTGGTGCCATGCTTTAGACTGACTGGTGACCAAACCCATGCTGACAACACACCAGTGTTTTATCTGTTGTTGAGCAGGGCTTACACAGTGTCAAGGCTTTCTTTGGTTCTCACTCTGTCCCCACAGGAAATAAGCTGGGGGTGAACAAGACTTAGGGAGGCAACACAGCTGGGAGAGATGAACCAAATTGCCTAAAGGGATGGTGCCTACCATACAACATCATGCTTAGCAATAAAAGAGAAGTGGGGGTAAGTTTTTCAAAAGTAGCCACTGCTTGAGAATAGGCTGAGCCTTGGTCTGCAGGGGGTGAGTGATTGCTTCCGCGTTACTTGTGTTTTTTTTTTTCTTTTCTCTTTATTTATTAAACTGACATTATCTCAACCTGTAAGGTTTGGGTTTTTTTTTTCCCCTCATTTTTGTGAGCCAAGGCTAAGCAATCAAAAGTAACAAATTACAATCCCTGCACTGCCAATGTCTGATGACTCTTCGTAACCTTGTCAATAAAGCTTTCTCTGCCTCTGTTTTCTAGCTGCAGATGGGACCTGACTAGATGAATCCACAGATCCTGAGGGAACTGACAAAGTGGCTAAGCAACTATCCATCTATTTAAGAAGCCATGGAGGTCTGGTAAAGTTCCTGCTGACTGGAAAAGGGGAAACATAACCATTTTTAGAAAAGGGACTACAGGCCAGTCAGTCTCACCTCAGTTCCTGGCAAGATCATGTAGCAGATCCTCCTGGAAACTCCACCAAGGCACATGGTGAAATAAGCACCCTAGACCCTGTTCTTCACAGAGCCCTGCTGCTTTTGTTTGGTGTGGTAGAAATTGCATTCATTGGACTACAATAATACCGAATAGTAAGAAAAAAATAAAATCCTTCTGGTTTGAGCCATAAAGAATTTTTAAAAATCAGCTATTAGTGGTATCTGTAGGTAGACCCTCATGCAAAATACCTTTGATAATATTTACACTACATATTCAGGGGTGCTTCCATATACCACTTAATGATATCCCACATCTATAAATCTGTTGAATGCCATAAGAGCTACATAGAATTTTCTATGTACTAAATTCTACGGAATCCTAAAGGCAGATTTATCAATTGGCTTTGGCTTTATTCAAAGCCTTTTAAAAATCTCCACAACTTCTACAAAAAGGAAGACATTTTTGAGCATCTAAGCATTTTGGAGTTAGTGGTAACAGGAGTACTGTTTTGAATCATAACAAACCTGCACAATCTGTATCTTTGTAAGTGGTCAATATATGTATTCAATTATATATCAGCTAGGAAAAATAGTTACTTAATCAGGACAATATATATACATACGTTCCCCGAGATAACTGGGGTAACTCCAATTAGAACATGTAAATTTGATGTAGTGATATTTCACCTCACTAGTTTTGAATTATCCTGAACATCAATAAACTAATTTTGTGAAACTTAACTGAGACTCAGAGCCTGCCAACATGAGATAATTCTGCCAGTTCAAGTATTATCTGTCCAAAGAGGTTGATGTGTAGTAGACTAGCATGGGAATTTATACTACAATTACCTCTTTGTACAAAGCAGAGAAAGGAACTTTGCAGGTATTGTGTGCCTTGCATTGTCTGAAAAATATCATTACTGAAGAGAAGTAAACATGTTGTAAATTCATAATTTAAGTTGGTTTGAAAGAACTGGCCAGCAGACAAGCACGAGGAGTATGATTTTAAATTTATTTGGAACATTACCAGTGTCACTTTGGGCACCTTGTTTCCACTACTATCACATGTAACTACTCAGCTTAAGCTCATGAGGACGCTTTGTGAAATCTGGCCATACCAATAATATTTGATGTACCACAAGTAATGAACTTATTTCAGAACATTGTTAAGGGAAGTTTCTGCTTCACCTTTGTTCTTTACAAATACAGAAAAGCCTCAAGACTCAGTCTGCCCAAATTAATGATAACATTTCTTCTGACACTTTTTCTGGACAACCATTCTTCTAGTGTGGATGTTCTTCAGGATGGTTTCTGAGATGTGTAGGAGAGTAAAGTAGTGGGAATAATTTTTATAGGATTGCAGTTATTTTTAGTGATGATTGTTCTCAGTTTGCCATCTATGAAGCAAGAAAAATATTAATCAGTCCAAATGTACTGATAGTACTATTTTGTATGGGGTTTCAAGTACAATAACAATGTAACAATATACTGGAACAGCCCAACACTTGCAGTTTACAAAACCCTGTAGGAATTTACTTATTATTTACTTACAGAAAAGGCAAGAGTTTCTTAGTGGTCTCCCAGTTTTCAACAATTTGTAGCTCAAGTACGTATTTATCAAGAAATGGCACTTTTATTACTGGAATCCCTTACCCCAGTTAACTCTTTTGTATTCTAAAACATCTCTTAGAACATAAATTATTAACAAGAAGCTCTACAGCTTCCATCAAGAGGTCTTAAAACCTCATGTAATTTGTACAGTACACTAAAACTGCACTAAATCTAGTTTGGCAGGGGCAGAAAAAAAATAAAGATGTTTTTATTATGAGAATAGACTGAAACATTGGACATCCTGTTTCCAAATTTAACTGCAGACTTCTAGGCATTGTTGGGCTAACCATTTATTCTCTGATTGCATCCATTCTCTCTCCATAAAAAGGCTATTCATCTTATGTGCTTTGTCTGTAAACAGTTTAGGCAGGTAGTTACTTTTAACTATCTGCTTGTGTACTATCTTCTGCAGTGTCTAAAGGTACAAAATCGTATTATGAGTTGTATTATGAGTTTTCTGTGACACCATGCAAAACCTATACCTTAGAAACATACTTCTTATGAAGAAGTAGAGAGGAAGACTTAGAATCAATGTAGCTTTAGTTTTCTTTTACTGTCATAAGACTTACCAACTCCTGCTTTTCATAACAGTAATTTAGCTTCCCTTAAATAGAATCACAGGTAAGAGTGAAATACAGTAGGAAGCACTCCTTACTTAACATCAGTGGATGTGACACAGAATTCTATCTTGATAAATTGTTTTTATAAAGCCATTATGTGCCTTTGTGACTGTGGTTTGTGCATACTAGCTTCTGTTGAAAAAACAAAAACAATCACCACCCACAAAATCTGTACACTTTGAAGAAAACCACATTTTCATGAATCCTAGATGTAAAGCATCTCAAAATTATTTTCCAATAAATCTCAGAAGAAGGAAACCAGTGAGATGAAAATATTAAACATTCTGACATCGTTATCATAAAGGAAATAATATTAAATGCTATATTGAAAAAGGTTATGGCACTAACATATCCGCCAACCCCCCCATATACAGCTAATATACATAAAAGTGGCCTGGGCAGTACACAAATACTTAAAATGCTTTCAAATATCAGACTTTTAAAGTCATGATGGCTATAAAATTGTATCACTAACTGTATAATTAACTTACAGTTTCTGAGAACCATGAGATGAATTCATGATATGTATTTAAATATCTAACTTTTTAAAATTTTTGCTAAAAATGATTTTCTCAAGAACACATGTGTTTTATGTGTATTAGGGACAGTGAGAACATCTGCAACCATGCAGTGGATATAACAGAAAAGATCAGTTTGCTGTTCCCAAAATTTCATGGAAGAACTCAGGAATGATTGTGTGTTTTGGAGGTCATTGGCACATACATTCTTCAGAAGAACTGAAATAAACAGAAAAATATAAACCACACATGATAAAATCATTATCTACATCAGTTTCTATCTTGACTGAAAAAAAAAATGAACAATACATAAAATTTAAAATACTTTCTATTAACAATTAATCAGGTGAACCACATTAACTCACAGAATTAAGTTCCTCAGGGAAATGTTTTAATGGCTGGTGGTCCTGTAAGTATCACAGAATATCAGGTTGGAAGAGACCTCAAGGATCATATGGTCCAACATTTCTAAGCATATGCATAAAGTCTAAGCATAACCTAGACTACATGTCCCAGCATCCTGTCCAGCTGAGTCTTGAAAGTATCAACCACTAGGGAACCCATCACTTGCCTGGACAGATTATTCCAGTAGCTGAATTATTCCAGGAGCAGAGAAGAGATTCAGAGCAGCCCTGCAGAGAAGGGAATATTGATAGCTTTTTTTTCTCAACTAGTTGCTAGTTTTCCTACAGAATTATAAGACTTTACAGCATAATTCCTAAAGAAACTGTCTATCCATATGACTCTGCCCTCCTACTCTGTTGTCGTTCACTGGCTAATATAAAAGCAACTGAAAATGAGCATGAAGTTTCATAAATATGTTTTCTGTTAGAAGTCTTATTTAGTCAAGAACTTGCCTTGTATTATTACATAGTTCTGCTGTGCTCATACAGGTTTACTTTGATTTTTAAATTGGCAGTGGTTTCCAACATTTTGTCAAAGTGTTTAAATCATGTCTAACTGGCATTGTTTTAGAAATGACTTCATTAAAGCTACTAGGATTAATGTCAATATATTTGAAAATGCTTTTTATTACTATAGATAAAGCTGAAAGACCAGTGATACAGAGGAAGATCAAACACGGGAATGATTATTGTTTGATGCCCAAAACAATCAATTTCCTTCTGAAAATCTAAAGTACTGTATTTTGGCCATAGTATATATTTTGTTTATGCTAGCTTACACAATACGAAGCAAGGGAAAATAAACCTTTTCAATCTTAAACAGACAGGTGCTTACTAATTCCAAAAAATATAGATATAATCTGGTGAGTGGTACACGAAATGCTTCCAAAACCAGAGGATAAATAGCCAAGTGTATAATTAGTGCCTGTGTATAATCTCCTAATAATTTCTACTAATGTTTTGTGTTAAATAGACACATTTTTACTTCCTGAAATTGAATATTAGTATGATATTTCATGCCAGTTTTACAACATGAAAGTGATAAACTGAAAACAAATGATGATATAAAACTGCTACATGGAACATGATTAATGATAACAAATCTTTTTTCTCTAGTGAGAAATCTCTCACTTGGGTTTGTGGTTTTTTGGGGTTTTTGTGTGTTTTTTTGTTTGTTTGTTTGTTTTGTTTTGGGACTATTTTTAGTATTCAAGCCCTATTTGTTTCACTGACAAAAAAAGGAAAAAAAAAAAAAAAAAACCAATTATGAGNAAATCTCTCACTTGGGTTTGTGGTTTTTTGGGGTTTTTGTGTGTTTTTTTGTTTGTTTGTTTGTTTTGTTTTGGGACTATTTTTAGTATTCAAGCCCTATTTGTTTCACTGACAAAAAAAGGAAAAAAAAAAAAAAAAGACACCTGCTGAGTCATTGAGTAAATTCGGAAGCTGGGTGACTCCATCATTTTCATATCCCAGAACAAGTGTAACAAAGGGTTTGAGTGTATATATTAATAGAACAGTTGTTCTGGAGTGTGTCCATAGTTGTTTCATGAATTTGCTAAACTTGCTTACATGGAAAACTCATGTGAAAGGTGCACATTCATGAAACAATGCAGATGAGTACAGATTACCTTTCTTTTATGCACATGCCTCCTACCCTAATGTTTTACTTATTCTGCTCTGACTTCTGCCAGATGCTGGAATTCTTTTTTCAAGTTTGCCACAGGAGTTCTGAATCACCATTTTTTCAAATGTACTGAAAACACTTTGCTTTAAAACATCACTATATACTGTTGGACTTTGTGCTTTTAAAACTGCTTGTGACTCTGCTCTCTCTGGGTTAGGTCTGTTTCTCTGCATCTTTCACAGCACTGTTCCCTTTTTCATTCAGATTAAGCATCTTTGTGAATATTCTACATTCTTTTCTAACCTGCAGACTGAAATTTCATCTACATGGGAACACATCAAGCAAGGAAACATAAGACATATCTCAGCCTCATCTTAATGAAAGCCTAAGGCACACAGATCTGCAGAAACTGAGTAATGTGCAATGTTTTTAGGTTCCATAGCGACGATTGCTTATGTGACAACCTATCTGTCTGTAAAGCTGAATCATCAAAATGGAGGTAGAAGAAACTACAGTATCTTTTATGCTCTCCTTTCTGATACTTCCTTTGCAGAGCTCCACTGAATGGGGCAAACACCTCCAGTCTGCTAGTCTTTCACTCGGGAAGACAAATAAATATTAGCATGCTTAATGCATTTGTATTTAAAATTGAAAAAAGACAATTTAATTTTTGAAGATAAAAAAATATATACAGTGAAAACAGTCAGTATGACAGACAGTTATATTTGTTCCTCTTCACGAGCCAGTCACGGTATTACTGTAGAGCAGCTAGTCATTCTGCTTTAAAGAACCCCAAATTATCAGCAGGATGAATAAAGCCTGTTATCCCAAGAGTATTTGCTTGTGCATCTGACCCATCACAGGTGACACTGCACCATTCATACTTTTGGACAATGATGGAGCTCTTAATCAAGAGAAGACTAGAGTAACACTCTTAAAGAGGAGAATAGAAGAAGGGAAGACTAGAATAACTCTTCTGAAGCACCATACAGCCTTCTCAGTTTAACTATCAGGCCATGTATGTACAAAATCATGACACACATCACATGTGTTCTAAAATATCTAATGATTTGAATAATGTAATCAGTACTTGTCAGCAAACTCAGATAAATTGCTGCTATACATCTAATGTTTATTTGTTAAAAAAACACAGCAGCAAGATAAGAGATTAACTCTCAGAGAACTCTCAGAGGTTGCACAAAAAAACTCTAGGACACAGTAAGCTACCAGTTATGGCTTCATAAATTTATTTCCTTTAGAGTTAAATTTAAATAAGCCAGATCAGAATTAGGCCTTCCAGATCTAAAGAAAAAATTTGAGATATAGAAAAGGGAAATATCCCCTGAGGATAAACAACTGACTATCTATAATGAAAATCAGAATTCTTTGTTGTTGGGTTCTGGAGAAAAGGATTCATTGTCTGTAGAAATGCTATTCCTGCTCATTACAGTTTCCACAATATAATCACATTTATAAACTTCTGCTTACATGCTTACTAGTATAGTCCAACCCTCAGCAAATTAATACACTAATTGTTTGATACAGATAGCTATAAAGTACTCTAATTATACAGATTGTTTGATGAGAAAAGAGAATGATTTCATTCTGCAGCAAATGTGAAAAAGATGCTTAAAATTGATGGCTTTGCTTAGTGCAGAACATAATAGGAAAAAAAAAATGGTTCAAATTTGAAAAGGGAACTAGAAAAGTAATAAAAGCAGATGTTCACACAATTGCATGAGAGTGCTATAAAGTTTACACTGCTGTAGCTGTAGTAACTATTCAGTGTCATCCGTCGCAACCTGTCCAATGCACTGCTATAATTGATTCTAGCAAGAGGTATGTTCAGTTTTCACAGGAAAACTGAGAAAGATTCTGGGGTTTTCTTGTACGTCAGAAGTTCAGCAAACTACCCCTATGAGTTTGTGGGACAGAGAACATCATACATAAAAATATTATGTCTCGTACTGTGCTAGATATACTGCCATTTCTTACCAAGTTGCAGTGACCACCATGCAGGCTAGATAATACATGATGTAAGATTGAGAAGCATATTTAAAAACATGTCCATGTTTTCAAATCTATTAATATGATATGAAACCAGGCAAAACTCAAAAGTTTTCTTGGGGAGGCTGGCTGTTGTCTTGTTGTTAGTTTTGAGGGGTTTTGGTTTGTTTTGTTTTGCTTTCTTCTTTTCAGATGCTGAATATTCCTAAATTAAACCTTCCAATTAAAACAGGGTCAAAAAAATAATAATAAAATTTTACTGGATCTAAGGCAAAAAGAAAGCTGTGAAGTGTAAGAGGGAACAACAAATTCCCTCTAACACACCACAAAAAGCACAGAAGTTGTGGAGGGTGAGAGAAGAGTTTAAATTGTACAAATTCAGGGATTTCAAAGTTCTATGAGACAGTCTACACAAAATGTTGTGTTCAAATTAGCCTCGCATGTTTAGCTTATAACTTTATTTAAAAGTTTTAATATACTTACTTTTTTTTTTCTTATTTACATATTTCAATGGAAAATTGCATTACATATTTAAGATTTTTTCATGTAATATTACTGTCTGTACATTTTGTATTTTTAAAGCAAGCTCCAGAAATTTCTTGCTAACCTTTTAGAGAATTCTATTTACCACTTTTCCTCTGGAGAGGCTGGCTTAATTATAAAAGTCATAACCAAGGACAGCATTGTCCTTAAAAACCTCTGCAACTCATGTGAGAAAATAAAGATCAAAGAGAGATTCTTCAGTAAAGTTAGTTTATTGTTACTGTGGATCTGCAGAGAGCTCTTACCAGAGCCAAAGGATTACCATTAATATTACTTACTATGCAGCTGAAGACTTGCACTAGTTGTGCAAATAGTTCTTTAAATTTTTGTTTCTCACTTGAAAGATTGCACACAACAAGGCACATGGAAGGAAAAACTCAAGACAAAAGATAAGGAGACAGAAGTAAAAAAAAAAGATATTTTCATAGGTAAGCCATGCATAGTCTTCTAAAGGTATAGGCTGCTTATATTCTAGATGTTTTACACAATTCCCTGCTCTGAATTATGTATGGGACTAGATTAACTCTACTGTAATACATATATTTTAAATTACTTTTGCTTTATTGAGGTGTAAATGAAATGTGCTATATCTTGATTATAGATTTTTCATGAACATACTATATGAAGTAGCATACATTTTACCTTTTAAATGTGATTATTTTTATCACTTATCAAGTAGAATAAATACAAAAGTGACCAAATATTGTAAATACAAACTTGATTGGCTTTGCAAACAGAGAGCTGGTTAATACAGATTCTATAAGGATTATGCTGGAGGTTGCTTTTTCTTTTTCATTCTTTTGGCAGCCTATTATATAGAAGATAATCCTGATTTACGTACCATATTACATGTGAAATTTACAATAGATAATAAAAGAATCAATAGCGATGGTTTAACACAAATGGTCTGAGTGTCCTGTTAATAGGGTCAAAAAGCCCATTACTGATAAGAAGAAAATTAATAAATTGAAAGTGTTCAACAAAAGAATAGATTGTGTTCAATATAGCATTGTTAGGTTAATTAGTCATACACTGACTAATTCTTTGAATTAAAGGTTATCCTCAGAAAGATGCAATCTAGAGCTAAAGTAACACTTTTCCAATACTAGTCAATCATAAGGGATAGGTAGTCTTAAGATCCTTCGAAATCAATTCTCCTTTACTATTCCTATCTTTCTCCTCTCTTATTCAGGTATTAATATCCAGAGAAAGTCAGGTCAAAAGTTTGAAAATTATATTGGATAAAAAAAATTGATGCTGTTTCCTGCCATTTACTCTGAACTGAAAATGGTTGACTTCTATGTTTACATGTCCTTTACTGAACTGCAGTAATATAATTTGAGTCATAAATATTAAAAATGTCAAAAAAAAAATCTGAAAATAAATTATTTTACTGCACACTGTGGACTACAGAATTTACTGTTGCCCTAAAATGCACAAAAATGGTAGCCTCATACACTGTGCTGTAGCTAGTTTAGCATAAGTTCTGAATACTTGATGGAGTATATGAATTTAATTTTTTGCTTTCTGCAGTAGGACTATCTAAATGCTTTGATAAACCTTGTTCAATTTGTTAATGTTAGCTGGATTTAACTGAATAAAGAGCAATGTCAGAATTCGTTAGTAAAACCACATGAACAATTGAAGTCGCCTCATGATACTGGAATGAAGCAAAACCATCTTTCCCTTCTTCATCAAACTTTATGAAAATCATTGGTAATTCACAACCAAAAAAAAAAAAAAAAAACCAAAACCAAACAAAAACAACAAAAAAAAAAAAAAAAAAGCNAAAAAAAAAAAAAGCCTGAACCAAACAATAGCAACAGTAAAACCACAATAAAAATAAAAACATCCCCAAACCAAACCAGAACACACACAAGAAAAAAACACCCCCCACCAAAAAAAAACCCAAAATCCTCAGCCCCTCAAAGTCCAATAAAATAATCCTTTCCCCACTCCCCCACCTCAGATAGTGTTGTTACAGTTCTCTCACTTTAGTCTCTGAATAATAATGAGAAAAAGATGCATCAACACACTTAACACTAAAATCTGATCGAAGAGTGCAAATTGTCCATCTCAGAAAGCCAAATTATCCTCCATTGGCCTTTCAACACCTGATCACTATGGAAACCTTTGCATTAGTACCATTAGCATGAATACAGCTAATTTTTCCATTGACATAACAGACTTTGCTTATTCAAACATTTTTTATACAAAAAGAAAAATCCTTTTAAAATTCTTTAAAAGTTAAACTAACAGTTTTATATTTCATGAGACCCAAGTGCTCTTTTACACGTAAGATTCTTTTTGATGCAATTTAAAATTAGCAGCTTCTGAAACATCTGCTGGAGATAGATGCTTTGGACAGTGCTAATTGCTAAATCATGTGCAGCTGTACACATTTTTGATAGCCCTTACAGCTCATAAAACTGCTTCAACAGCTACAAATCTAAACAATTCCCTCTATTATAATCAGCCTTATCATGCTTTATACACAAAAACAATGCTTGCAGGTTCAGATGCATAAATTTTAAAAAAGGCTCTGTTTAGTAGATTACATCTATTTTAAGATACAGTGATTTTTCTTGAGATTGTAATAATAAGAAAAACACTGGAAAAAATAGATCAATCTTGTTCTTCTGTGGAAAATAAGATCTTTACAACCATTTCTAGAACAGGCCAAGAAAGAAATTGCTTTCAAATATCAAAGAACTTGAGTTTTTCCTATATTGAGAAGAGCTACTCATGAAATCCATAATGGTTTTGTACTTCTTTGGGACCCCAGCAGCAGAAAAGTGACTCAAATCACCATGATATATTAGAAGGACTAATGGAAGAAACTAAGAACTGTGACTGGAGGGGAGGAACCTGATGATATGGTACTTGAATATCCCTACGGATTCTTAGCAAGAATTTGTTGGCCTACTGACATATCTGCAGCTACAGAAGATACAAACAAAGTTGGGATCATTTATGAGGTGCTCACCTATGTGGTTCTGGGCTTTTGCACCTTTGGGGTATTTTCTTTGAGAAGTTTTGCAAATTTTAGATTTCAGACCACACACACAGTCTTTTAGTTGCTCTTCTCATTTATCACCCACCTTGAGGCTATCTGTAGGATGATAACCACATTTTAAATTCCAGGGCTATTTTTCTGAATTGGAAGTAAGGTACTCAGAATGAGTAAGGACTGCAACTAAATTGGGTCAGCTGTGTCTCCTTTGCTTAAGATACTGAAAAGCATGAGGTATGTGAAGCAGATTAAAGAAAGACATATTTTCAACGGCAAGATTAGGCATTATCCTGAAAAATCTGGATTTAAGCCTTGCTGGCTTATTTATCATGCCAAATCACTTAAATAGTCTCTTATGTATTAGTCCATAATGATATGTTTTTTTTTCTTTCTGGATGCTTAGTTCAACATACTTAGATTTTGACTTACATATTCTACAGAAGTTGGTAGATTTCCCTGAACACCAGTTAACAAGATGTTATCAAAGAAAGTTAGCATGTATTAACTCAAACATTTTAGAATAACTATGCAGACAAAGAAATTAGGTGTGCTCAGACTTCTGTTTTTTTGGATCTGCTTGGTCTGTATTGAGAAGGGGTGTCATTGCAGTCTACAACTTGCACAAGGGAGTCAGTGGAGGAGGGTGGTGATAATCTCCCCTCTCTGGTGACCAGCCACAGGACAAGAGGGAATGGAACAAAGCTATTCAAGGGGAAATTAAGGCTGGACATAAGGAAAAGGTTCAGAGAGCTGGATACTGCCTAGTCTTGATACAGGAGCAGACCTACAAAGAGACTGCTCAAAATCCAGAACTCATAGTCAGTAGCATCCTTGGCCTCAGGGGGGCTCAACAGAAAGTTGAACAGGATTTATTCAAAATCATTCAAAGGCATATTTGGTAGAAAAGCATTCTCCAGTGAAAACTTTGCATTGTCCAAAGCAGATGCATTTTGAAGTTCTGTTTTACCTTGCAAGGATTATTAACATTATTTTAGAATACAGAATAGTACCTTCTCAGAAAATAGTTATGGAAAATGATAATTCACAGACTTGCCCCTGAGCAGGTATAAGATATACATGTACAAAGATAATTTTCCTCTGTATCAGTAACACTCTATTACAGAATAAATATATGAATGCACACAGAAAGAATAATCCCCCTATCTAGTTCTAGAAAGGACTTTTCTTAACCTGACTTCCTAGATGAAGGTTCCCACAATCCCATTTAGACATTTAGAATTTTTTGGTAGTGAGGAAGATACCACCCAATTTGAAAGAAAAAAAGTGCAAGAATTACTATCTGAATATTTTCAACCCTTAGTGTTTGTTTCTCTGATATTTAAAAGCAATTTGTTAAGGAAAATGGTTGTTTACAATAGTACAACTGAACTAATGGAAATCCTACCTTCTACCTACTGAAGAAGACCACACACTATGCATATTAAAGACAGGTAAGCATATGTAGCTCTGTTCCAGTGACACAAAATATTTGCCTCTTCCATTTAACTCAAGAAGGCAGTTTTGAGAAATCAAACTTCTTTTTTTTAGATACATATATTTTAACATCCAGATTTGACACTGCTGACTTTAACCTTCAATATAAAAATCATATTTAGAATAAGGTCCTGTTATAAGAATATAGCTGGTGATAAATATTATTTTTACATTTCAATATAGCTAACTAATTTCTTAAGACACACAGAGCCATACAGTAGTGTCTTGGTTCACTCTAAAGATAGATTGGTGCTAGAAACAGCACATCTATGTTAAAGTAATTTTCTACTTGTGCTAATTCACTCTGTTTCAGCGTTTCACAATTGGGTCAGTGCACAACAGTGCAGGAAGAATTCTTTAAAATATCTGTCATTAGGTTACAATTTATTTTCATTAAGGAAGAAAATTAATGTGGTATTAGGTGCTTTGGGAACTGTTTTGTCCATTATTTTTTATTCAATTGCACATATTTGCAAAGAGTTTGAAGTTCTTTTTCCTTGAACATGTCACAAAGCACACAATAGAAGCAGTTCCTTTGCTCAGAGTTCAGTAACGTTTTCAGTCAACACATATAACCAAAATGTTTGCTCTCACACAACAGTACTCAGAAAAGAAGAATTAAAGAAGTTATTCATTTTAAAGGAATGATAGGGTCACATCTCTGGCTAGATTATTGAAGAGCACAGACGTTCCTTGGGAGTATCAACAATCACTATAAGACACACAAAAGCAGTATGTTCGCTCAGATTTTTTTTGAAATATTGATTGCTTTCCACTATTCTATTCTGAAAAGGGTGGCAGTTATCTCTTCTGAAAGCAAACTACAGAAAAAATACCATGCAAGAGGGGAAACATCACAGCTGAATTTCCTGACACAACTCAGACCCTTGCCAGTGAGAATTATATTTATGAAAAAAGCTGCAAAGTGAGAATATAAAGAATTACTTTTTCTTTCATATCATAAAGGAGTGTTCTCTGTTGTGGCAGTGTAATTACAATGCTGGATCATTAATTCATTTTGTCAATGTTTTGACAAAACAAGTAATTTGCATTGTTCCCCACTATACTTTAAGATGTACACTTATATAGCAGAATAATAAAATTCCAAGTGAAATGGAAGAATTACTCAATTCATAAACTAAAGGCAGAACAGATTTCATGCAAAATTGTTTGTTTGGGTTTTTTTTTATTTCTTAGAATATTATGATTTCTTCACTTAGTGGATGTGGATAATAAATCATCCACTTCAGCTTAGTGGATGATGTATTACTACATTAAATAGGGTGGGCATTTTGGTCTCCTGGAAAGTAGGAAGGCTCTGGAAAGGGCTCTGGACAGGCTGGAACAATGGGCTGTATACAGTGGTATGAGGTTCAACATAGCAAAGTGCTGGGTCCTGCTGCACTTGGGCCGCAACAACCCCATGAAATGCTACAGGCCTGGGGAAGTAGTGGCTGGAAAGCTGCTCGGTGGAAAAAGACCTGGAGGTGTTGATCAACAGTGGCTGAACATAAGCCATGATTCTATCATTCTATGAGTCTATGTTTTCTGTTGGCTAAGAGTAAGAATCCTCTCTTTTGGGAGATAACAGAGGACACTGTTTTCAGTTAATTGCTGTTCTGGGGAGCTATGTGTGTCAAGCCTAAATATTCATCCTGTGGGAAATCTAGAGGGAGTTACAATATCTGCACTCCACTTGCCATCTTTTTGACCAAAATATCCAGATATTGTGCACAAGCTAATAAAAGAATGAAATGCATACATACTGTTTTTGTCTGAGTAGGCTGGGTAAAATAGGCCTTTTGAGACAAAAAGTTGCAAGGCTTCTGTTTTCATCAATTGATTTTTTGTTTGTATTTGTGTGTGTGCTTTTTTTATGCCGTAATCATGGAAGCTCCATGATAGTTGCAACAACCGAGTTTTTGATCCTAACTAATTTCCTTTGACAAACAGGAGGATAATGTTAATTTCTCCTTTTAGCTAATGGACAGACTCCAGAGAAAGTTATGTTGGCAATGTATCATTTGCTAGCCATCACATTATGTTAATTTTTTTTCCTGGAGGGAAAACAATCCATAGTCTGGATAATATTTTTGCTTGAAATGCAAGCCAAATCCTAGATTTATGGAGGGAACAGCATAAAACACATTGTGTTTGAAATAACTGGTTGACTCTGACAGATTAATCAAATTAATTAAAATTTATGACTAAACTGAAACTTTATTTAGAAATAAACATTAATTATGATTAGCATTCTTAGGTTATACTTAGGCTCAGACTAACAGGATCTCAAAGTATATTTTAAAATTGTTTTTCAAGAGCCATGTTCTACTTTTCCTAAACAAAGTTCAGGTAGACCAATTCTATGAACCTAATAACTTCACATATTCTGTCACCTAATGGCTCACTGTCATTTAAGATAGCACAAATATTACAATGAAAGGGGAATAAAACTATCAGTGACCACTTGAGTCATCAGCAGACAATTGTTAGACCTGGTTAACATATCTGAAAAAGTATTGTAGAGGAGCAAGAACTAGTAATTTGAGTAGTATGAAAATAAGTAGCTATATCACCTGTTCCATTGCATGTATATCAGTATTAGCATTGAGCTTATCAAGTAATGCTAGTTCATTTCAGCTGTTAAGACAGGTAAAGGCACAAAAGTTAAAGTAGATCAGGAAGATGGAAGTCTGAATTCACCTGTCATTTGACAAGTGTTCTTCCCAAAAGGTGCTGTGTAACTGTGGATGATTGAGCAAAAAGAACAAAATATTTAACAAAAGAGCCTTCCTAACGCTTTGCAACTTCATTCACGGGGCAAGAAGTATTACAGTGTTTCTTTTCCTCCATTCTACCTGCATAAAAGGCAATAGTGGTTGATGCAGATTAAGTTCTTTTTCTGCCTTTTAGGAGACAGGCAGATTTTGTTCAAGAAGAAAGGAAAAACCTGACAGTGTTAGGGCTACTCAGGCTATCAGTAAAGCAGTTGCAGTCTTGCTCCAGAATTAGATAGCAGCTTGTGAAGATGAACCTCTTCAGATTCTCTGTCCTTATTTCTCCTCCAGCACAACCTGCATCAGAACAGTAAAAAGTGTCTTACTTTCCTTGAAAGGAAGAGGTCTTATCAGTGGAAGGAAGGCATCAGTGTTCACCTGTACTTATTAATTCCTTAGATCTCAGTAATAGTCCCATTTATTTAATCTGATACAGATTTTGTTTTTTAGCATTTGCACTGTGCAGACAGCTGATTAGACAGACTTTGGAGGACAGAGAGTATTCATGGTCTAAAGCAAGTGGAAACCTGCTTTACTTTGGACTACACCTAGACCTTGATAAGGATTCCTCCTTCCTCTTTTCTTCAATTTCTACAGAGAAGACTAACTACTATTGCTGGAATGTAGGTCATTAATGCTTCTATAACTGGCATGCTACTACTATATTTACTTGGTAATTTTTATTCTTATTTAATGGTTCTTTTCCTTATGATCACCTCTAATCTTTCATGTCTGCAATCAAAAAGCTTTTACCTTGTGCTAGCATTTGTCAGAAGTGCTACAGACAGAAAGGTGCAGAGGGAAATTTTGTTGTTCTTCCGGCTGCTTTCTTATGAACTAACTTAAAATAGCCATGGTCTTTCTGTTGATATAAATAAATTCTATATAATTGGAGAAAAGTATTTCAATTCAATTGAGATTTTACAACACCTTGAAAGTATTTTCTGAAATTGAGGCATATTCTCAAGGACTTAGCAATAAGTTCTTTTTTTCTTCAGAGTCTGCTTATGTTTTATCTTCCTACTAATCTGTGTAAAATAATAGCACAACAATGTGGGATGGGAAATCTTTCAAGAAGACATCTTTCATTTTTTCTGAAAGCTTTGCAACAGTAATAAAGAATAAAATGTGTTTGAATATATTTTTCTATTCAGTAGTAAGTGCAAAATTCACGAGATTTACATGTCCTGGCTTGTGTAGGATATTTTTTTAAGAAACTGGCTATGGCAAACGCAAAAATTGCATTACTAGTAACAAGCTGCAAGAAACAGTCTTCCTGTGGTAAGAAATACCTATGCCATATTAAACATAAAGCTACATTGCCAATGAAAGACTAGAATACAAGTATACAGTACTTTGTCCTTCATTATGTATAGACATGCTAAACTACATATTAATTTTTATGTGTTGGTGGAGATAGTGGTAAAGTTGGAAGCTGTTTCATGTGTCTATTGGTGTCTTCTAATTCTAGGCTTCCACTAGCCTCAATGTTCAGCACTGTTTACAGTGCCTGGGCTCACTCATTCATTGCCTGCCTACCATACATCTTACCTCCAGCTCAAGTTCACATCCCAAGCATAGGAAGTTGAAGAAGCTGCCACAGTATGAATGAAACAGACTGTAGGGGCTCTTCCTAACTGCTGCTTAAACCATATCCTCCACAATGCTGAGTCCCAGTTCAGGATCATACTGCTTTTATCTAGTTGCAGGGAGAAAGTCTGAATTTCCAGGGGCAGGTGTCTCTATACCCTGTAATAAGATTGCAGCCAACATCTCTCTTCACAGTCCATTCCTTTCCATTCACACACAGTCCCTTCTTTGATGTTAGTTGTTTAGCCTGAAGACAATGAGGTGACTTAGAATCTTCAGTGAAAATGATTTTTCTAGGACTGCAGACTCAAAATACAAATGAGCCCTGAGTAAGACATATGTATTTTGCACCTGTTTTCTGGATGTGTGACTTCAGTGGCATACATATAATATTTGATTTTCTAGTGCAGGAATAAATTCTGTCCTAACTACAACTTTGCAAGGCAAATTAAAAATATTAGATTATCCTCTGTTCCCCATAGTATTGCCTTACCTGTGCTTCAGGAATTGCCTTATGTTCAAAGTAAAACTAAAACCTCAAAAAAGCAGAAACCAGTCTTAGCCATGGAAGGAAAGAGCTTATCAAGAATGTGGAGGGGCTAGCAAACTATTCCAGTCAATATGTTAGTGCTTATTAGATACTCTTGGGATGCACTTAATTGGAGCACAGGCTGTGCATTGATTAAGTGGTCACAGTAGTCATATTTTAATTTTTAAATACTGATTCTCAGGACTTTTAATTTGCAGCTTATAGCATTCACTCTGTAAGCTGTAAACCAGGTGTACTTTGTATGACTGTGCTTAGCAAAGTTTTTGAAAGCTTTTCCATCACTGTTCTTATTACTGATGCTCTTTTGTTGCACACTGTTTAGGAAACTGTATTGTCTTTTTATAATGTTTTTGTTTCTTACAATGTCCAATCACATCTGAATAAACCTTCTGTTGAAATACTATAATCAAGCAGTGTCACTTGACTCTACATGGATACCATCAAAGACTGTGCAATTTGTTTAGAATAGAATCTATAGATGCTAATATACCTAGAAATACTAGGTTCTACATTGTTCTGTTTTCCAACAATCCACACCAACCATTAGTGAGCAAAACTCACAGCCATGTTATGTTAATTTACAGAAGAGTTTGTAAGGATTATAAAACCAGTGTAGAAATGGACAAATCAAGCTTGAAATGAAGCACAATGATTAATGCAACATTTAGAACCCAATATTTAAGGCAAAAAACTTTTTAAACCCCTCTGTCCACTTGCAATAGCATTTGTATGTGAAAAGTTGAGTTTAAATGGTGTATAATTCTAACTGGAATGTGTGAAGAAGGCTGTTTGCTGGAATTTCAAAAAAAAAAAAATCTTCAGGGAACACAAGTAGGTTTCAGCTTTGCTTCTCCTAAGGTGTTCCGATTTCACCTGTAACAGTTCTTTTTCTTCCTGGTACAGCAGGTGCAGTGCTGTGTTTTGGCTTTAGTTCAAGAATAATGCTGGTAACACATTGATGTTTTAGTTGTTGCTAAGTAGCATTTACCCTGATAGGGAACTTTTCAGTCTCATGCTCTGCCATGAGGAGAGGTACAAGTAGCTGGGAGGAAGCAGAGACAGGACACCTGACCCAAACTTGCCAAAGGGTATTCTATAAAACAGCATGTCATGCCCAGGGTGGAGTGACCCAGGAGGGACTGATCACTGCCTGGGTTGGGCTGGGTACTGGTCAGCATGTGTTTCTGCCCATGCAGGATGCAGATGGGGCTGAACAAGGTGATCTAAAGGTCCTTTCTAACCCAAACCATTCTATGATTCTGATTCTATTCTGAAAAGGGCAGAATCCATGGTCATCTTGCTAGAACGCTGAGCTGAGAATAATGGGACCTGCTTTGGTCTCAGGCTACTAATCTAACTTTTTGGGTCATTTTGGACATGTTCCTTGCCTATGAAACTCTCAGCAGATTTTTTTTTCTTTTTACATTTTCTTCTCATATTTCACAAACTTATTTTCTATAATTTGAACAAATAAGCTGTCTAAGGTAGTGACTCTGAGCATGGACCAGGCAAATAGTGGGATTTTCATGCATCTAGTGGGATATCTAGGTGTTACATAAATCAAAATAATTAACTTCATAGTGATCTACTAACACTGTAAAAGGAAATAAAAATGTTAATTTAATTGTAAAGACAAGCAGAGTCATAGAACACTCCTCATGAAAAAGACAACTGAAATAAAGAGGGTATTGTGAGTGAATGTTCAGGCAAGGGCATTTTAATATTTGTCAGTAACATTCCTCCATCTGCCCAATGGCTGGAGAAACTTTTTCATTGTATTTGTGCAATGAAGTTTAATTGATTAAAATGTTTTAGACAGCTTTAGATGGGGAATGATAGATAAAACAGAGAAGTTCTGCTCTTTCTGTCTATTCTATCTATTCTATCTATTCTATATCTATCTATATCTATCTATTATACCTATTCTGTCTATTGTATTGTCCTGGGTTCAGCAGTTGCAGTCAGTTTTTCTTCTCTTTAGTAGCTG
>NDXB01002701.1:5922-16672 GCA_002631895.1 Agapornis roseicollis
AAAAAAAAAAAAAAAAAAAAAAAAAAAAACCAAAACAAAACAAAAAATACAATAAAACATTGTCTGATAGTATTCTTATACCTGAGAAACCATTTTGCCTGGGAGTAAGACATTCCCTCATTATCAAAAAAGGATGATCAAAAGACTGATATATGTGAGGAATAGTATTAACAGAACTCCAGTTTAACATTTGTTTCTTACTTGTATTACCCTTAGAGAATAACCTTGTGATTGAATTATCCCCATATACTCACTTTGGTGCTTGAGTAAAATGTTGCTTTTAAATTTTCTTCACATTTGTTTAAGCACAAGTTTTCACTTTCTTGTTTCCGTGCTTCACAGACTTCACCATCTACTTCTTCACATTGCTCTTCTTCAGTATCTTCATCATCCACACATTCAAGAGCAACAGAGTTTGGTCTCTGACTTCCAAGCCTTGGGTTTTTTGCTGCTAACCAACAATTATCAGCATTTTCAAAGCCATCACCAAGGCTTGACTTTTTCTCCTTAAGACCACAGCTACCTGAGAGAGGCTGAGGTACCTCCTTTTTCCAGTTTGTCATTTCAGAGTCTACAATACAGGAGTCAGCATTTCTGTGAAACTTCTTCTGGATCATGCTTTTCTTGTTCCAGCTTTCTTCTGTATCTTGCAAATTATTTAGATTTTGAAAGACAGCTTGTTTTGGTACTGACTTGCAAGATACTTCATTATTCATTCTCTTTGGAGACGTGGCAGTTACATTTTCTTGCAACCGCTCATAACATCCACCTATAAAAGACACAGGAGTATCAACAGATTCCTCCACCTTTTCATCAAGTTTTCTACTTACAGCATTATCACAGACATTTCCAGCTTCACACCAAGCTTTCCCTTCATACTTGGCACTACTAACATACTCCAGTTTCTGATTAATTTCCCCTTTAGGTTCTTTTTTCTCACCCTGCTCCTCCTCCACTATGCCATTAGACTGAGTTTCTTCATCTTCAAGATCTTCCTCCTCCTTTTCGTCTTGAGTGAGATCTTCATTCTCTTCTTCCTCTTCCTCCTCATAATCCTCATCATCATCTCCATTATCTTTTTCATCATATTCCTCTTCCTCCTCTATTTCCTCCTCCTCCTCCTCCAGGCTTTTTGCATCTGACACATCTTGAATCAATAATTGTCCACATTTTCCTTTGCTTGCATCTGCATCTGACAGGGGTCTTTCTCTGAGGCATTTCTTTGATGACTTAAGACTTTCAATTCTAGAACTACCACCATCTTTAAGCACAAGAAAAGGAAAAAAGCATGTGAACAAAAGGAGTTATGTAAACAGTAACAGGCATGTTACCAGATTAATAAACACAAGTCATCTTGGACCATCTGGAGAAGGAGCCAGATAAAGGATGGGCAGGATGGAGAACGGACCTGACTAGGGACAAAGGCTTAGGAGGGGATGAATATCTTCATTTTAAGGATATGAGTTTTTCCTGAAATGACTAAGTCATGTGTTTTCAAAATACTACTTTTTCAGCTACGATGGCAAAAACAAACAAAAAAAAGAAAACAATACAAAACAAACCCACACCCCAAACAAACAAACCTACAGAAAAAAAAAAACCAACAATTAAAAACCACCTCCTTAGCAAGTCCACTTTTATGTATCAGTGTATCATGCAGTCTTTTACAAATAGCTTACTGTTTTTCCTGTACTGCTGGGAAGCACTCATTAACAGCGTCAAGTTTGGCTTCTGCAGCTTCTGTAAATAAAGATATATTTAAGGAAAAAAAAAAAGGCTGGGTTTTTGATTGTCTTGCTGTTGTTCTTGCTGCTGTGGGGTTTTTTTGTTTGTTTGGGTCTGTTTTTTCCTTTATTTAACACAGTAACAACAACAAATCCTTTTTTATGTTGAACACTAAATAAAATCAGGCTGGCATTTTGATAGAGCTCTGGTGCTGGCTTCATCCTACACGTCCAACTACACAAACACTCCAAACATATCCAATTTAGTCAGTATTTCACCAAAACCACTGTGCAAGCACCCTTTTGCAAGTTGTTTCCAAAACTATATTTACATGAATAACAGTTCTAAAAACCTGGTTTTAGTATAGAATCATAGAACAGTTAGGGTTACAAAGGACCTGAAGATCATCCAGTTCCAACCCCCCTGCCATAAGCATGGACACCTCACACTAAACCATGTCACCCAAGGCTTCGTCCAGTCTGGCCTTGAACACTGCTAGGGACGGAGCATTCACAACCTCCCTGGGCAACCCATTCCAGCGCCTCACCACCCTAACAGGAAAGGATTTCTTCCTTAGATCCAATCTATACCTCTCCTGTTTAAGTTTGAACCTGTTACCCCTTGTCCTGTCACTACAGTCCCTAATGAAGAGTCCCTCCCTAGCATCCCTACAGGCCCCCTTCAGATACTGGAAGGCTGCTATGAGGTCTCCACGCAGCCTTCTCTTCCCCAAGCTGAACAGCCCAAACTTTCCCAGCCTGTCTTCATATGGGAGATGCTCCAATCCCCTGCTCATCCTCGTGGCACTCCTCTGGACTTGTTCCAACAGTTCCATATCCTTTTTATGTTGAGGACACCAGAACTGCACACAATGCTCCAGGTAAGGTCTCATGAGAGCAGTGTAAAGGGGCAGGATCACCTCCTTAGACCTGCTGCTCACGCTCCTTTTGATGCAGCCCAGGATACAGTTGCCAGGCCTGTCCAGCTCAGAGGCTGTGGGGCTGGGCCCATGGGCAGGGTCTTTGCTAGCCTGGTTATCACACTGGGCTCTCAGTCCCTTGCAGAGCAGTCAGCACTCACTGCCTCCCAATATCTTCCTGCAAGTTTCCATCCTCTTATCCAGATAACAGATGAGAAGGTATTATGGAGAAGGGAAATGATGTGTATCTTCCAAATCCTCACTGTTGTTCTCATAAAAACTGCTCCAGCTTCCTGCTACAGCCTAATCCTGATGGAATTTTTATAGTTTCCTACCACAGATCACTGCATGGATCCACTGCTCTCAACAGAGCAGAGGACATTATCAGTGCTTTCGATGAAGACATCTACACCCTCAAATGGCAGTGTCACAATCTCTCTTAGTATTCTTATGTTGACAGCTCCACATTTTATATGTGTTGCCAATGTTGAATACGTTAGTGGAATGTCTTTGGCCAGAAGTAGCAGTGTTACCATGCAGTGGAATTCAGCTCAGTGTTCCATCCTGTTCTCCAAATTTTCTATGAATACAAACATCAGCAAACAAAAAGCAAGGCAAAGACCAGAACCTACACTTTCCATCTTCTGCACACCAATTGCACACAACTTGCCTTCCTTTCAGCCTCCTTACTCCCACAAGTTCACACAGTAACTCAGCTTTATGAGAACATTCTATTCCTAACCAAACATCTGAAAACTTGTGGCATTCTGGGTTGCAGATAATCAAGACTCTTCAAGCTCATCATTAAATAAAATTCAGCTATATTTAAGATCACAGTTTCAGAACGCTTCCCTGCAAATGTGCAAAACACAAGTACCTGTTGAGACTCCTAGACTCGATGCATAAATTAGTACCTGCAAGTACACTTCCCAAAATATCCCTACATTTGAAAACCATGCCAGAAAACGGCAACATTTCTATTTAAATCAGGGCAAGAAAATGAAATCATGTTAAAACTAAACACGCTTGCATCTACAGCATTACTATGAGGAGTAACTGAACTTCCGCACCCAAGTTCCTCATCACTGCAGAATCTCAGTGCAACAGAACAGATGCTCCAGACATCGCTGCAGAAGTTGGTAACTCTTCAGAACATCAGGCTAAACAACAGGCATGACAGCTTGCAGCAGGCAAAAGCAACACTATTCGAGCATTCAAAACAACAGAGGGAAAACATGCAGTGTGAGACCACATGCACGCATGAAATGTCATCTCATAGATGTAAAAAAGACAACTCATGCATTGTGTGTTCTTAAGGAGACCGATGAGGAGGAAAGGAGAACTAGGCAACAAAGGATTTAGTAGATCTTGATAAATAAATGCCCTTTTTCTTTAACAGTTAGGACTTTATCACCAAATTCACAGGAAACAATAACAATGTTCAGAGAAGAGAAGACTAGAACAAGTTATAACAGTAACATATAGACTTTTAGGGTATGCAAATAAGCAACCACACTGTTTTACTTGTTCATCTTGTCACCTCTTTGGCTCTTTTGCCCCAAACCACAGATCTACTGTGAGGTCTGCCATAGCTATGGCAAATAAGTAGATAAGCATAGCTTTTAGGAAAAGCTCACAGCAGAAGAAAGGCTGGCAGGCCAGAGACTGCATCTAAGCAGAAAACAATATTGGCTAGAACTGCAATTTCTGTCAATCCCAGAGAAAACTTGCCTTCAACTCACTCATTTTTACAGGACATTTTTCTTGTAAACACACCATACCTTGGGGGTAAAATCGAGTTCCTCCTCCTCAGAAGTATGCCAACTGTCATCACTCCCCTCCTCAGAGCTTCTTAAAAAGCAAGACAAAATGAGTACTGTGTCTCACAAATCATTCCCCAGGTAAGTGTTAAAGTGGCATTTTTAAAGTCTCACCTTATTGAGTCTCCCTGGGAAAACGCATCCATTGCTGTTCAAACATAAAGTGACATGTTCAAATTAGATCTGGCATGCTAACAATTAACCAGAAGATATAAACATTTAACATGGGACAGCTCTGCAGGTCACAGCAGTATGAAGTTTGGGGTAGTCAATTCAACACAAGACAGCCTAAACAAATGCATTTCCAAAACAAACACCATACAATAATTAAACTAATAACATATTAATGTTAAGTTAACTAGGAAAAAAAACCAAACAAACCAAAAAACCACCCCAAAAAAGGCCAGAGTTGTATCTCTTTTGGACTCTAATATACCTAGAAGTTTAAGAAACATCTCCAAGGTAAAAATCAACCAACCAAAAGCTATGCACACAACAAAACTGCAAACAAACAAAACCCACCCAAACTCCCCCCCACCATGAATGTACTACATCAGCAAGCAATTAACAAAATGCTGGTGGCTTAGCAAGACAGCTACTAAACTAACACTGAATTACAGATATTACACACACGTGTACACATCACATACAGAGATTTTACTATCTTATATAACATTATGCATACATGATGTTAAATAATACCAGGATTTGTTGCTCTACCCAGTTACACATTATTCAGAAAAGGTGAATAAAATCAAAAAGCATAATTAAAATCTAAAGCTTATTCTCAGGTGGAAGAATCACCAGCAGTTCTCTACATTGCATCAAAAAAGGTATTCAACAGATAAAAGGCATGTAACTAGGGCATTCTGTATTACACTCCAAGCTTTCATCAGTGTTATGAAGCACCTTGCATGTAGGATCACAGAATAAACCAGGTTAGAAGGGACCTCAGGAAGCCTCTAAGCCAACTGCCTCCTCAAAGCAGGCTCAGCTATGAGGTCAGATAAGGCTGCTTAAAGCTCTAAACCAGTCTGGTCTTGAACACCTCCAAAGAGAGAAACTGTACTGTCCTTATCATGGCAAAGCAGTCCCTGTCCAATTAGAAACACTCATTTCCATTTATACCTCATTTATTTTTGCCTCCTATCATGCACCACTGGGAAGCACCTGGCTTTGCCTTTTCCTGAAAGTTGCTGCTCAGTCCCCTTCAAAATCACCTCTCCCCTAGGCTCAACAACCCTACTTTCCTGACTCACTCCTTGGAAGGCAAGCATTCCTGCTCCTGGTGAGTTTGAAAGCCCTCCACTGAATTTGCTCACTGTTCAGACAGAACAAGGGTCCAGCCCCTTCTGCAAGCAGGGCTCAGAACTATACCTAGGGAGCTGAATACAACCCAGTGAGTGCTGAGTCGAGGTGCACAGTTACCTTCCCCAGACTCTTGGCTATGATGCTGCTCTTAATACAGCCCAGGACACTTCTGACCACCCCAGTCGCCAGGACACACTGCTGGCTCATTCTTGGCTCACTCTCTGCCAAGACCCTCCAGGCCTTTTCAGCAAAGCAGCTCTCCAGCTAGCCAGCCCCAGCAGCTTTTGTGACAAGTGGCTGTTGTTCCTTTCCACATGCAGGACTTGCCATTTTTCCTTGCAGAATTTAACGGGACACCCCTGTGAATGACAGTGCTAACCCAAAGCATATCTACCGATTCCCACCGCTTGGGGCCATTTGCAAATTCAATGAGAGTGCACTCTAGCATACCACACATGTATGACAGAAATCTGAACTATGGGAATCCAGCCTGAAGAGTGCTGAAACCTCTCAAGTACCAACAACTAAGGTGAAATAAAAGGGGTCTTCAATTCCAAAGACAGAAGAAAAAAACAAAACCAAAATCAAACCCACAAAAACCCCTCCACACACGAGCTATTTCAGCACTTCTCAAGTTCTCAGTAACCAGTTGTTGTTAACTATCATGACAAAATCAAATTGCTTATAAATAGGAGATTGCTGACCTTCCATAATGTTAGCAGGATGACAACCAAACTGAGGTCTTGGACAAAGTCATTCAAGGAGAAAGAAAACAATGAGATATCATGCCTGAAGACGTCTCCTCTACTACCAGTAAACCACAAATGAATATGAAAATTTTGTCTGACCTAAAGACAGGGTTTATGTCAGAACTTTGACAAGTTCATTTCCTGACCAGAACAGGGCTTTCAGACAATGAAATACAGTACATGTGGTTCAGTGTGGACAAGTCATGTAGACATGTCTTCTGAAACTTCCAATGCGAGAACAAGCTAAACCAGAAAAAATGCTAACACAGACTCTGATTTTTAATGGCACCTATTGCAAACAAGTAATATTTGAAAAATTTAATTATTTGGACATACCACAGCTTTGTGTTAACTCACTCATTACTAGCAGTCTAATGTACCTGTGAACCTCCCAGGCTGAATAAAAATCTGTCTTGACATGGCTAGTATGTAGCAGTCAGTTACAAACTCTTCACAGGTGGCTTCAGTTGTATTTTCAAGTAGTACAGTTATAATGAATCAAACCAGCTATCTGAGTAAGCTATCTGAACTTTTGATTTCAATGCATAGCAACTTTAAGCAATGATCAAAACCAGGTCACATTGTCCTTTAGAAGTCAACACAGAAAGTTCATGAGCTAGCTTTCACACAGACCTTAATGCCCTACCAGAGAAACAGAATCTGGAAAAGCAATTTCTGGGGGCAGCTTGTTTCAAACTCTAATTAAAGTCCATTGCCATTCTGGAGTAATAGAAGAGCGTATTTAATAAATAAATAAATAAATAAATAAATTCACTACCATTAATGACACAAAGCAGACACTCAATAATAAAGGAGCCATGCAAAACATGCAAACAAATAAAAAGCACCCAAAGCTTGCTCTCACATCTAACTTATAAAACCAAAACCATGAAAATAGGGACTTCCAGGATAATAAACATCATAGGTGAGTTAACATTTGTATTTGATAAACCATGTTTCACATTTGAAGTGTCACTGCATAGAATACCTTTCCTTGATTTTCCCATTCTTGATGCCTGGTTAGGAGATTGTGGCATTCCTATATCCATTTAGGAAAAGGCATGGAAAGGACAGATGAAACAATGATATCAGAATAAATTTGTATTCCCAGAATTTGGAAAACACAAGCAGTACATCAACAATGCTATAGCAGTGGAGAATGTACTGTGAATATCAGCCTACTCTACAGTTGTAAGCACTAGAACAAAACCAGTTCCAGTCTACAGAAGTCTACTCTCAAGGGATAGCGTTAAACAGTGTAACTTCATTTACTTGCTCCATGTAAAATACTCATATTCCAGTATTCTGAAATACTGAAAGAGTTTACCAGAAATTTATTGTTAACTTTGTATTTCTCTCAACTTGACTAGCCCCTGCCTAGCACAGACTGCAAATGTAATTCCTTCATATCTGTAGAGTGCTTTCCACATATAGCACACTTAAAATCCCTCCCTCTAAGCATCCCCAAAATCCTTACCTACGAACAACTAAACTTTGGAGATACACCAATGAGAAATTCTGAAGAAAATCTTGGTTTCAGTACTCACTTTACCACACAAATTTGAGCCATTATGTTCTTTACCCTCACTCATCACAAGTTACAGTTTTAGCATGTTTATTATCCCTACTAAAAAAGCAACCCAGAACTTCTTGCCTTTAACCAGCTCACCTTGAAACTTGCGTCAGTTGGCGTCTGATGCTCTGCATCAGATCCCTCCTACCTCAGTTTAAAGATAAAAGTCCTGCTTGCATTGAGTTGACTATGCTGAACACATACGGGAAGCTATGCCAGCAGCCAGAACGCAGACACAAGCAGTCAGAACAAATATCCTCTTCCCCCAGGGCTATAGGGAAAGCCAGAACTGAACCAAACCAGGTGCACTGACTGTGTGAGTATCATGCATGCATGCTTGTGTGCATATGTATGTCTATCTGCTGTGGAACACAAGTTTTGGAATATAAATCACCTATCTGCCTGCTCTACCCAATCCTACTTAGTAAACTTTTATATTTCAAGTCAGAAAATGGTGTGGTTCTGGGTTCTGCTACTATAGCTATCTTACACCAAATTTCTTTGTGACAAGGCCATAGCATTTGCCTTGAAGCAGAAGGGAGTCTTGCTTAAATTGATTTTACCACAGATACATGGAATGAACGTGGAAAAAGGACTCCCATGAAAAACACACTTAAAGAGGTAAGAAGGGGCCTCAAGATGGCTTCTCATCCCTCTTCCATTTCCCACTTCTCTTAAAAGGTCATAAAGGACAACTTTCCCTGACCTCAGGAGATGCAAAACATACTGAAGCACTCATTTCTTTTCCAGGCACTCTATGATGAAAACCCAACAGTTTCTGTAGGGATTCAGGGAAACACTTAAGAAACAAATCACTAATATGCGGTGCAGTAGCTTAAAAAAATACTGTCACTGTAGACTGTCCTGGGTTCAGCAGCAGCAGCCGCAGTCATACTAGAAATCTGAATCTCTCTTGTCTTTAGCAAAATTCCGTAATTATTATTTTCTGCCCAAGAAATTCTAACTCCAAATCTAAAGAGTCTGTAATTCAATATGCTAGGGCTGGAAGCCATTCATTTGGAGGTTTTTGCGAACCTGTCTGTGATTAGTAAGAAGGCTCATGTTCTGACTAAAAGGAAGCACACAAATAAGCACAAGCCAACTTCTTAAATATAACAATTTGCTCATTAGAGGAGAGCATCTTGAAGACTGCAAAAGCAGCAGAAGGAATAAGAACAACACTGAGGATCCCAGAAACATAGTACAGAAGAGCAAAAGAAAATAATTCCAAAGTGGCTTTTTCTCTGGTTTCTCAAGATCACTCTGGCTTCCCCTCTTACCAGAAGCTTCAATGCCTGTTTCTGCAACACATCAAGGAGACTCTCAAGATGCAGGACTTGTGCTTTGTGTCTGCTATTCACAGACTACAGGATTAATGCCAATAAATGTTCCCTATATGCTACTAATCTCCCTCAACAAGCCAGGGTCATCTTTTAACAGATTGAGTACCAGGAAAAAAGGATTCATAGTACTCCTGAGAAAAACAAGCCCTACTAGAAACAGGCAGCATACCTTCTCCTCCTAAGTCCTTAACTCACATAACATCCTCTTCACACTTATGATGCTTCTTCAAATTAAGAAGACGCATTAGTAAAGACTTCTGATATTAGGGGCTTACATTAATAGTAGCACAATTTTCAAGGAATGGGGCAAATTATTTGGTTCAAGAACCCATATTTCCCTGAGAGCATGTCAGTTTTGAAATCACAAGACAACATTATCCTTCAAGCCACATACTTTAAAATAACCCAGGCTTGTCAGCCATTACCAGGCAGTACTACAGTAAGTATCTACATGCACAAGAGGCAGTAACAGAGAATGCTGTTTGAGTGAAAGCAACATTTTACTGATTAAACTACCTGTCCCCAGCCCTTTCCAAAAATCTTCCTCCAAACTACCAAGAAACTTTACAAGTCTCTTAATTAAATCAAATCAACTGTTTCCAAATTAAAGGAGCAAAGTTCAGCTCTAAATTAAATTCACATATGTGGGAAAAGTCAGGGAGGAAAAATATCACACGTACATCCCATGTTTTACTCTTATTTCTTAGCATATTTAAAAAAAAAAATAATGAACTGTGCACAATCTGCTGCCCATTTGCCACACAGCTCCGGAAGAACACCTTTAAAAACCCGGAAAGGAAACAAAAAAATCCACTGTAGGGTCTGAGATTTAAGCGATGAGACAAAACTGCATTTAATTTACAATATTAATTTTCTAATATGCCACTATAGCTATGTGAGCTCATAAGCATAGAGTGAATTTTAAAAACTCACTGAAGAACTGTCGTGGTTTAAACCCAACCAACCACGCAGCTCGTTCACTCACTCAACCCCCCCTTTCTTGCCTTCCCCTGCTTCCAGAGATGGAGGGAGAATCAAAAGAATGCAACTTCCACAGGTTGAGATAAGAACAGTTTAGTAACTAAGGTATAACACAAATCACTGCTGCTACCAACAATAATGATAATGATAAAGGAAAAGAATACAGCATCCCATCAACCACAACAGATAACTCACGACACCCCACCAACCAAGTGCTGACCGACCACCATTTCCAACCACCCCAAGAGAGCTAGGCCTTCCGGATCACCCCCAGTTACCTCCTGGGCATGACGTGCTATGGTATGGAATACCTCTTTGGTCAGTTTGGT
>NDXB01002704.1:1997-23522 GCA_002631895.1 Agapornis roseicollis
CCCCTGTCTCTTTGGAGGTAACCCCCTTTCGTGGGGATATTGCACAGGGTGGAGATTTCTGCAGGAACTTGCCCCGAACTCCTTTATGGTCCGAGCAGAGTGAAGAAGTGGCAGCCTCTGTCCCCTCCACCCCAGCCTGCTTGAGAGTGCTTCCCTAAACTGGACACCCATCTTTTGCCCCCCGTTGCCTCCCTGTGCGCTGAGGTCTAAAGGTTAATGGTGCAGCACAGAGCCAATTCAGGGAATAATGCTCACACCCTTAATTCTTCCTACACACTGGTTCTGGGATTTCCCTTGGAAATTTGGGGTCCTACCTGAGGTGGGGGATGGCAGCAGCTTTTGGGACTGGGAAAGAAAAAAATCTTTGAGGAATTATAGATATTCCTATGAAAGAGGTGAAGGGAGCAGGGTTTAGGGGGGGACAAAGAGGGAAAGTGATTTATTTAAGGGGGGAATCGACAGTGAAGAGAATGCCCAAGGGGTTCCCCCGTCCTCTGCCCCGGAGCCGCCCGCAGCCCCCCATTACTCTGGGGTACCCTCTGTGGGGTGCACAGAGAGTCTGTGACCGGGAAACCCCAAAAAGGGTGCCCCAGCCCGGCACAGAGCCTGAAAAGGTGTCTCCACATAAATGAGGGCAGATACAGCAGTACGGGCACGAGGGTGGTTAGAGGTACTTATAGAAATAAAGTTACAGGCACCTAAATAGGGCATAGAGAAATAAGGGCCACGATGTGCCTTGTTCCATATTTATGTTTTAAGCACACGGGGTAAATCTGCATGTAATAATGAGTATGTAGTTCTGTACTTACTAAAACAAACACTGCCTATAGATGGGACTTAATGCATGTCTTACATATAAATATATATATACTACTATACCTAAATATACAGTGTAATTTATACCACGCTGTATGCGTGTATAAAAATATGCTTCTGAACACAGAGCTGTTAGTGGGCAGAGAAAGAAGGGAGAATTAAACATATTGATGTCTTTCATTTCTTTCCTTCTCCAAAACAGCTGTGTATCCAGATGTTCAGGGTTCGGGACATGCATCTCCTTATCCACGCCTTGCAAAATTCTTAGTGATTTCCTCTACTAAATCTTCGTTGAATTCTTACTAAATATCAGTTCTTTCCTTAAAAAAAAGAAGCAAAACTCCGATTAAACCCTATTAAAACCGCCCCAGCTGCTCTACCAGGAGCCCATGATTTCAAGGACCTGCCTTGGGTTTGTCTTCTAGGAACAAACGCACACACATAGAGAAAAATACCCGTGGCCAGATCCAGGCTCCTTCAATGGGGAAATACCGGTCCTCGGTGCCGAGCATCGCGTCGCGGCCGGTGCGCACGGCCAGAAGACTAAGCCGTGAGGAGCCGAGCCCCAGCCTTAAGCGCCAGGCGGGAGGGAGAGGATGGATTCGGACACTTTCCATGCCCCCCAAAACCCCCAAATGCAAAGAGTGGGACAGGGACAGAGCCCACCTACAAGGGGCGGAAAAAATCTCAGCTCTGCGCTCCGAGGAGCCCTTTGCCCTGCGCTCTCCCGCAATGTGAAGCGGTTAACGAAATTTGGCTGAAAATAACCGTGCGGACCAAACCTCGTCCTTTCCGCTCTCCCCGCCAGTGCCCTCTTCCCCCCCAGGGAGGAAATAAATCTATACGGTGCCAGTTTGGGGGGTTCGTTTTGTTCGGGTTTCTGTTTTCCTCTCGTTGAAGTTAATTCCGTGGCGGTTTTAGAGTTAAAGCTGAGGGTGTTGGTAGATGCACCCGTGAGAGGCAGTGAGCAAGAGAAGGGAAAAGAGAAGAAAAAAGGAAAAGGTACATTAGGAATTTGGGGGGGGGGAAGTTTATTTAAAATTTTCTCCTCAGGACTGTGCTAAAAATCGAATTTTTAAAATTTCACTAAAAAAAAAAATCAAACCAAAAACCCCCAAACAAACAAGCGAAAAAAAACCCCAAGAAAAACAACCGAAGCCCAAAACCCCACTAAAAAACCTCAAACCAAATCCAAAAAAGGTTAAAGAATGGAGAAAACAAAATAAAACCTCAGCAAGCAAGCGGGGTTTTAGCAGAGCAAAACAGAGCTAAAGGGATCGGTGCAGCCCTCCCGGGGCTTTGTGCGCGGTTTTGGGGGGTGCTTTTATCACTGTTTGATTTATCCCATGTGGGGAGGAGGTCTGGGGATGAGGGGGTTGTCAGGACTTTACGGGCTGCGGGGAGCGAGCAGCCGGTCTCCAGAGTGCGGGTACCCTCGGCTGGGTAGCACGGATCTATGGCTGCTTATCTATAGATGTGTATGTCTCTTGGTGTATGTATCTATAGGTGTATGTGTGATATGAAGATGCAGCCGGCGGGGTTTGTTCTGCGCTGTCTTGTATTAGAGCAGCCGGTGGAATTCGGGAGGTGGCGGGGGGATGTCCCAAGCAGAGGGGGACATGGCTTGGCACTCCCGGCTTTTGGGGGTGTCAGACTGGAGGGGCGGGGAGATCGTTTGGGGGGAGATGGAGCCCCTGCGAGTCCAGAGACATCTCTGGGTAGCCCTGGAGCGGAGCGCACCCACCTCCTTTACCCGCCTTTGGGATCCGGGGATGGAGGAAGGTGGAAGGGATGCTCATGCCCCTCTCTCCCCCCGCCCCAGATCTGGCCGGCACAGAGAAAGGGGGTGACCCCCGAGCATTAAACCCTGGTGGAGAGCTGCTGGGTGAGAATCAGTCCTCCCGCCAGCGGGACCGATCCTGGCTCCTCCCAAGGACCCTGGTTAGACTCGGAGTCCTCACCTTGCACCCCCTGGCACCCCTGCCCGTGGACACATGGCCCAAGGAAAGAAACCCCACATGGGACTGAGGGCATGTGGGGGCAACCGCGAACCAAGGGAGTATGTGGGCAGGAAGGTGTCAGAGCAGGAGGGGACCCTGCTTTGGCTGCCACCCCCACCCCGACTTATCAAAGTCCCTTGTCCCACCTTCAGAGACACTTTCCTAAACATCTGTCACATCTGTTTACAAGACAACAGTGGACCCAAAATGCACACTCCACCCCCTTTACAACCTCCCCAAGGCCAGGAGGGTGTCCAAACTACATCATCGTTTAGCGATGCGCCAGGGGCATTTCTAAATCCATTTTGGCCACCACTTCTGCCCCCTAATCTTATGTTACTGCTTTTTCCTTGTGTATTTTTTTTCCCTTATGGCAGTGCAGATAACTTCCCCAAGGACAAAGCCGTGGGATTCAGAGGTGTGTGGAGCAGTGCTCAGTGCTCTGATGCAGCAGGAGGGGAGACGGGCTGAGTGGTGAGCATCAGCGCTGAAGTGATTTAAGGAGATTCAGGATCCAAAACCCACTTGGAACTGGGGTCTTAGGGAAACAGGGGCCACGGAATGTGAACACATGCCCTGTCTGTGCCTTTGCGTGTGCATGGAAGATCTCTGCTACAGGGGACAGAGGTGTCCCAGGGTACAATGAAAATACAGCATGGACCAATTGTGCTACACTGCTCTTCAGCTTCACTGCCAAAATCCACCACCCAAATCAGGGTGCATTGCTGCTGGGGTTCCCATTGCCCACTTGCACTGCTGACCTGGCTTGATTGTCATCACATCAAAGGGCCGTGGTCATGTAACAGCACTAAAACCACACATCTCGAGCACACCTGCTGTGAAACCACCTTCCTGCTGCTGGGTGTCCACGGGTGGCTCAGGCCTGGGCACAGCCCCTCATTCTGGAGGCAGTGGTGATGGAAAGCCCCTTCCCATGTCAAAGAGGCTGGAGGTGCCTTCTGCACCAGGCAGAAAGCTGAGCTGCCTGGGAATGCATGGGCTGGAGCATGGGCAGTGCAGAATCTTAGTCGGTATTACCACCAATCTATTCACCTGCCCATCTATCCATCTATTCATTTATCCATCTATCTCGCCATATACCCTATATCTCTATAACTTTCTAGTCATTCCTCTGTCTATTTGATTATTTGTGCCTATTTACTTCACGACCTGTTTATCAATAAATACCTATCCATGGATCTCTGCTTCACTCACTTAGGGGTCAATCTGCCTACAACTGTTTGCTGTATATCCTTATCTGTCACTCTACCTTTGTGTGTGGCCGCATTGGCCACATCCCCATGGATGTCTGCTATGGGTCTGCCTGTATCCATGTGGGCATCAGTGCCACCTCAGCTGTGGGACTGTCTGTGCCCCTCTGCCCATGGAGCTCCCTGCACCCCTTGACCGGTGGTGCACATGTACCCCCCACATCCATGGCTGCCTTGACCCTCTAGTCTGCCTGTCTCCCAGACCCACAGGGCACTTTGTACCCCTTGACAAGTGATGCTGCTGCTACCCCAGACCTATGTGTCTTCCTGTACTCCCAGTCTGTGGGAATGACTGAAAACCCTGGACTCATGGGGCTGCCTCATGGGAATAGCTACACCCCAGATCCATGAGGCTGCCTGAGCACAAGGCCCTCTGCACCCTGATCTTACAGGGCTGCCTTTACCCTGGACCTCTTGGCACTGCCTCCACTTGGACCAATGGTGCTGCCTGCATCTCAGACCCATGGGGCTGCCTGTATCCCAAAACCACCGGTCTCCCTACAGCCCGAAGTGATGCGGCTGCCTGCAGCCCCAGCTTAGGGGGCTGCCTGCTTGCAGCCCCGGCTCCGGGCCGTGCCGTGCCCAGCCGTGCCGTGCCGTCAGCGGTGCCGTCGGGGCGGCGAGGCCGCGGCTGTCAGCCCCTATTGATGAGGTGTGGGCTGACGGCGGGGAGCGGCGGCCGCCGGCTCCACTCCAGACTCCCCGGCGCTGGGGTCAGTGCCCCGGCCAGCCCCGTCGCCGCCGGGAAGGGAAGGGCTGGACCCGGAGGGATGCCCCTGCTCCCCCTTCGAGCATCACGCACCGGGTGATGGGAGCGGCGAGCTTGGATACGATGGGAAAGGGCCAATCCCGACGCAAATCCTACACCCCTGGGTGGCAGATGTGGGATCAGGATGGAGACTTCATCGCTGATTTCCTTCTGTGCTGGAAAAATCCCGTATTTCTCTCTCTGCACTGGCATATCAGGATTTGAATTAATCCATGTATTCTGGAAAGGAGAAACCTCAAAGCCAAGTGGTAGGGTTTTTTTTTATCATGATGCTCAGTGCTCCAAGCCCTGGATCTCCAAGAGCCAAATCCATGTGAAATGCTCTCACAGGAGCAAAGGACGTGAAGGGTTTCACGTGCAGGCAAGATTCATGTGCTGGCAGGGCTGAGCAGTAACACAGGAGGTTGGTTTGACCTTGGACTAGATTGCCAAAACCGCAAACTATTGAGGGGTTTAAAAACTGAAAACTTGGAAAAAAGGCATAAAAAATGTCCATTCATTTTCAACAATGGAAAAATCCCTGTGGCTCAGGGTGAGTGTGAGACCTGAGGCTGACAGTGTCCTCAGCAAGGGACACTGCACACAGCTAGGAACTTCCTGGGAATCTTCCTCTCTTCACTTGGACCTGTTATAAATGGGTTCCCTGAGCTTGGGACAGAGGCTGGGACCTGGCAGATGCTCACACAGCTTCCCCCAAACCCCAGCCCTCAAACCCCCGGCCTCAGCTCTGCAAGGGAAGGGAGGACCCAGATTCCTGCACCTAAAACCTCAGACATCCTGGGAGGTGTTGGGGGAACGGCACATAGGAAGGGCTCAGCATCTTCAGAGTGGGGATGTTTCAGGGGCTGGATAAGCAGATCCGGTGCTATTAAATAGATGTTAATCTCCAGCTGCTCGTTTGGATTATATCAGACCTCCATGTGATCTCTCCAACAATGTCTGCAGTGGAGGCAACACTTCGGGTGTTCTTCATTTTCCTAATTAACCTCCACCCAACTTTCCAGAAATATCCCTCCAAAAGCCCCTCTGAGCACCCTCTGCCCTGCTGTTCTCCAGCCAAGCAAACGCTGCAGCCTTCCCCGGCTTCACTCAGAGCAGCAGGAATTCAGACTATGCCGCTGAGATTCCTACGGCTGCACGAAAAAGGCTCCTGGTTTCCCTTTGCCATCGGGAGGAGTTTGCTCACCCTCCTGCTTCTCTCTGGGGTTTGTGCTATAAAGAGAAATAGCACTGGTGTTAATAAAGAGAAATAGCACTGGTGTTCATATTGCTGATGCATTGACATTACTGGAGAGCAGCAAAGCTGGTGCTCCCTTAAATCTGCTGAGTTCCAATCTGGATTTGTCTTTCAGACTTGACTTGCAGCTTCACACAGAGCTAGGAGTGCTGCCCAGGATGGAAAAACTTGGATGAAAGTGGCATTTTGTCCTCTTTTTGGAAAGCAAGAAAATACACAACACTGTAATCATAACAGTAGCATGAAAGTTCATTTTATCATGAAATGATATTGCTATCATTAGGCAAAACCCCAGCGCAGCACACTGTGGAAAGAATACTCAGGTATGCTAGCAAATTGATATCTAATTAGCCCTCATTCTTAGCTCATTAACACAGTGCTGATATTGTTAATAAACAGTAATATCTGTTAACACAGCTGGAGACAGACGCACCTCTGGTTTTCCATGCTTTATACAAACGAGGAGGAATGCTGTGAGCCTTGGGGCTGGCAGGGCAGGAGGGGGAGAGGCAGAATGCTGGGCATTGCTGGAGTGTTGGAGGGGTTTATTCAAAATGGAGAAAGAGAAAAGCCACTTAAAAGGCAGGATGGAGTTGAATGTCTGTTTAGTTCCAGCTATTGGTTGTCAATCAATCCATCAACAGTTTGTCTACTGTACTAAGTGGAAAAAAATACAGATTTAGACAAAGCCTGTTTTGCTTGTGCACACAGCTATTTGAGTTTGTATTGCACTGACTGCTTTGAAAAGGTGTATACAGCTCCTGGCTTGCAGAATAGAGCAACTTGGGTTCAGCCTCATGATATCCTGCCCTGGCCAGATGTCAAGTACTGGATGGATACTGTAAGGGGGGTAGTTGGAGATCCTCATCTGTTGTTCAGCCTGGAGAAGAGAAGGCTCTGGGGAGACCTCTTCCAGAGCCTAAAATTTGCAGAGGGGCTTTTGACTAGAGAGCCCAGCTCTCTCAGCCTGTCCCCACAGCAGAGATGCTCAAGCCCTCAGAGCATCTTTATGGCCTCCCTTGAACTCGATCCTACAGCTCCACATCCCTCTTCTGTTGGGGCCCAGAGCTGGATGCAGGACTGCAGGATGTGTGTGTATGTGTCTCATCAGAGTAAAAGGGGAGATGTGTCAATCAGCTGTAGCTCCTCAGGAGTTGCTCTTTGGCCATATGAGAACAGAATCAGGCAGCATCATGTAGTTTTCACTTCTCTTTTCTCTTTTTCAAAGGATCCATACGTACTGTATAGAGATCACCAAATTAAGCCTCACAACAACACTGCAACATCTTATTATCTGGGAAGACAAGGGGAAGGATAACTGAAAGGCTTGGGGGGGTTGCAGATCCAGGACAGGACTCATCTCTCACTCAGAGCACTTAGTCCTGTGCCTTAACACAGGATTATGTATTTTTGGCAGAACAGCTGTGAAGTCTCACTGTAATGCCAGTGGGACGTCGGAGGCATCGGAGCTTATTCCAGTTGTTAACACCCAAAGATATGTAAAGCACCATGGGGAAATGGTTGAATGTGCCCAGGGAGAGCTCCTCTGCGAAACATGAACTTTTGATTTACTGTCTTCTTCTGGCACTCAAAAGGACAAGCTTTAGCACCTTTCCCTACAGGCTGTGGTAGAGCTGTGTGTACTTCTGATGTTCGCTCCAGAAAAGCACACGTGTCTGAAGCAGAACTGATTGGGAAATGCATTCTTTGGCTCAGTGGAAAATCCTCCCAAAATCAAGAAAAATGTCATTTGTGTTTCATCTGGAAGAGGCAGAAACACAAACCCAGCAAACTGGAAGGTTCAGTGGGGTTTGTTTCTGGATGAACAAAGCCCCAAAGCAGAACAACTTAGTTATTTATTAGCTTTAAATGGAATTGGATTTCACTTTCCGCTTTTGGGTCGGTTTTGATTGGTTTGCTTGGATTACGAAGATTTTGAGACATTTTTGAATGAATTGCTGTTTGAACTCAATAAAAAAGAAAAGCTGGGCTTGAACAACTATAAGCAAGAAGTTTAAATAGCTCTAATTGTTTTCAGCTACATTTAGGATTGAGATTTTGTACGTCAAAGCACAATCTAACTGGAGCATGAATTCAGATGGATTTTATTGATTATAACTAAAACCTTTTTGAAGCATTTTCCTTAGCTTGCAATAGAAATGTATTTATTCCTTCTTTTCAGACTCTTCTTTTTTTTGGGGGGTGTTCATATAGACAATAAAGCACATTTACCAAATTCAGTCTTCTGTTTGTAGGCCTGCAGGTCTGAAAAGCCTTGGCTATAACAAGATGCAGTGGCAAAAACACAGAATGGGAAAAAGATGTTATGTTTTACATTGTTGCAGGCAAAACCCAACACACAACCTAAAATAACAGACCAAAAATACAACAGGACCTTTGTTACTCAACTATTTATTTCCATCTCCCATGGAAAATGTTATTAAAAATATGAGAGCTATAGTTCTCCATCACAAATACCAGGAAAACAGAGAATTCTCCAATAGCTTTTTTCTTACACGGGATGCATGTTTCTGTCATCACCCCTTCCAGGTGTTTCTTCTACTCACCTGTTTGAGTAAATCTCAGCATCATAGCTTTGTCCACTGTTTATGGCCTCAAGGTTGTAAATGAGGTACACTAAAGAACAGAGGTTTTGCTCTTTCTTCTGCACACCTTTATGTTCTGTTTGGAGTGAACTACAGGGTGTTTTTGAGGACAACCTAAAATCTTTCATTTTCTAGTAGCCAGTTGGATGAAGAACATCTTCGAGCCTTAGCTTTCCTGCCTTTTGCCTGTCCTTGGGTTTCATCCCCAAACCATAAGTGATGTGAGTTAATATTTTCACACCTGATGAAGCCTGGACACTGTGGCTATGGTGGTGATGCCCGGAGAATTGCTCTCACCATCTCTGCTTTCCTCAGACATTCGAGGCTGTGAGCAAACTTCAGGGGTTGTTTGCAATCATGGAAATCTCTCTGTTCTGCTCCTTTCCCCTGATGTCCAGGTACCTCCTGTGAATTACAAAATGAATGCCCCATTTTCATCCTCAGCTGAACCTCTGGATCAAATCAAGTCAAAGTCATAGAATCACAGAATCATTTGTGTTGGGTTTCTCTTTCCCTCACTCTCATTTTGTTTCCTCTGGTTCAATGTAGCAGTCCAAATGCCTTAGATGGCCATTTCTGAGAAGAAAAAGATACCTATTTGGGGAGAACCCTTCAGGTTTGGTCCAGTTTGGATTCTGGGTTACTAATAAACTTTTACTTTTACTTTTTTTCTTTCTTCTTCTCCACCCTATTCTTATCCTGTCAGATGAGTCCTGATCTCATCAAGATCTCTGTATGTGCTTAATGTGCTTATCTTTGCTCCATTGACTGGAAGAGGGTTGCTTGGTAAATAAAGCCAAGCAAATGGTCACGTCTTCAAAAGATATCAAGACTTCAGACGGAAAGGTGTCTTGGCCAAGGCTCCTGTGTTCATCTGTCAGCAAAATAACACCCTAACTTGGCTGGTCCTTTACAACACTGTTGGAGGAGGAGGATGTCCTTAAGGCTTGGGAAAGCCTAGCTCAATTCTCAATTGTCTTGAGACCTCAGAGGGGCCACTGCACCTCTAGGGACCTCAGTTTCCCATCTGTTAAAATAAGGTAATAAAGCCCTACGATTGCACATGGTAAATCATTGGCTGAGACGTGTTCTCTGCGTAGCCTGATATGATATGGCACAAGCCAAGGGGACATTCATCCTAACATCCAACTTGCAGACAAGGGAGAGAGAGATCTGATCCTAGGAACAGAGATTAAGCCACTGATTAAAACAATCCTGAATGGGCTTGTGGATAGGTCTATCAGTGGCTTGAGTTTAGTGCTCTCCCTGTGAAACATGGAGGGCTGATGGCTCAGCAGTGCTGCAGTGGTGATAAGAGGATAACATTAATCAGAGGAATTATCAGGGCTGGGGACAATGCAAGAACATGAGCAAACAGTGGGCAGCAGCATTGCATGAAAGCCTTTGGGAGTTGGTGGGGTGATGCTATCTTGCAAGGCAGACCCTGGGAGCTGCTTTCTTTGCCCAGTGGTGATCGGAGGGGACAGGCAACCTTAGGTCATGGAAAACTGAGGGTACAATACGATGGTGTTTGGGATTCAGTGCTGGAAAAACAATGCACAAAGCAGATGTGCCCCTGTTCAGGGCAGGGGCCTTGGAATTAGATTATATTTAAGGTCTCTTTCAACTTAAACCATGCTATGATTCTCTGATTCTATGTCTTGGACTTTCACCAAATGCATTGAAATCATCAGTTCTCAGCCCAACTTTGTGCAGGCTTGGGTTGAAGAAGTCTGTTGGAAAACAGACTCTGTGTTATCTGTGTCTGTAGCTTCCTTTTTAAAACTGAAACTATGTGAGCATGCTGGCTGCATGTTTGCCCAGACAGCATTTACATTTACTGATTAGTTCAAGCCCGGTTTGGCAGAGGGCTGGAGATCTATAGGTAAGAGTAGGAATATGTACCAGGTACCAGAATTTATAGACTCTGGCTAGAAGCAATGCTGAACTGATTGCATGTCTAAGCTACCCCAAACGAAAGGCTTCAAGCTTCCCCATGAAGAGAAATGTGCTCTCACAGGGTAGTGTTTTGAGAATACCAATTTGCACCCATTTCCACTGGGTCTATAATTAAAATAAGATCCCAGAGCTGGGAGCTGTCAGCCAGCCCCTGTGAAGTTCACACATTTAAATGTTCCCATCAAAGGAAAACTAAGGTCCAGAAACTTGGCAGTAATCAGATCACTGAAGTGCAAGCTCCTGTGATTAGATCAGGAGCGCTCTGCCAGGATTATACTAAACCAAAAGAAATAATCAGACGGCTAGAAAAGGGAGCAGCTCTTCATTTAAACTTCATTAATTTCCTGTCCACTTGGCAGAGCCCGTGAATTCTGCACTTAAAAAGGTAGAGGTTAGTTCTAGTGAGCACGGGCTATTGCTGCAGCAAGAAAAACCCCTTATAATCCACACAATGCGAAGAAGGAAAGCCTGGGCTCTGGTTGTCCCCAGTATGACTTGTCTAAAGAAATACATAGCTGTCTGCTGTATTTTCTGTTTGGGTTGTAAAGGTGCTGCTCTGCCTTACAGGTCTCCTGAGTCAGCTGAGGTCCTTCACTGCTGGGCCAAGTGGTGGCATCCCACAAAGGTGAGAGGAGGGAGATAAAGGCATTGACAATGGCTGGTTGGACAGGCCCGTGGGATGAGCTAGAAGAAATGCAAAGAAGTGACTGTATTATTTTTATGGGAAAACCTAAGTTTGCTCAGGAAAGTTTCAGAGGTCTCCAGCTTATGCTCTGCTAGATGGAGGGCTCCCAGATCTCACCCTGATGCTCAGGAGGATATTTGTCTAGAGGCAAAGCCATATGTTTCCTGCTTAAAAAGAACTTAACTAACAAAGAGTGGGCATCTGCAGGTTTTGCCCTGAATAGCTGTTGCTGAGGTAATGCTGATGATCATTTGTTTACAACTTCACTTAGACCAAGACATGATGCTTCATTGGTGGTGTTACTTCTTGGTGATCTGGACAGCAATAACGCAAGCCAACCTCTCTGTGCTACACATCTGTGAAAGCCACACTGCCCAAACCTCTGTGAGGCTTGGTTTTGTGCTGAATTGATAGCTGGGTTGTGTTATCCAAGTGAGTAGTGCCATACATGTGCACAGAACGACTTGAGTGAGTGAAGGTTGGTGGGGTCAAGGCCATTATTGGGAAGGTATCACCAGGTGGAGCTGTTATTTACTCATCTTTTGGAAGTGTGCGAGCAAGTGCTCAGTCTTGGAAGACCATGACAATGGAAGACCATTGTACCAAGCTCTGTGTGTCTCAGAGACAGTGTTTGGAGCATGGCTGGCAAACCACACTTGGGTGGCATTGGCCAAGATGCACACCATCTGATTCACCATAACTTTAAATAGGTCTAAGCCCTGATGAGTACATTATGGCAGGTAGGTGCAGGGATGCTGACCTGTGAACATCTGAAAGACTTGACATCTAAACCTGCCAGAATAGGGAAGACGAGAAATGTTCTGGGCTGCAGATCTGCTCTACGTGGTGTAACTTCATCAGAAGGGTACTGTGGTTTTAGCCAGTTTTTCATGACAGCAGCTGCACACACTTTCTACTATGAGGAAGCTGTTTGGTTTGGGTTTTTTTCTTTAAAAACAGAAAATCCCCTAAAATCCCATCAATTTTTGGTTTGGAAGCAAAAAGCAAGGGAGTTGCTGTCAGCAGAAAGTTCATTCATCTTCGAAGAAAAAAAAAAGACATTCCAGCCAAATTAAATAATAAAAGAGGCGATAAAACCCACCTGCTTTCAACTCTTGGTTTCTGTTTCTTTTTAAATCAGATCAGTGTATTAAAGATACTCAGATTGAGGGGTTTTTGTGGAATTATTGGACCAGGTTTGTATCTGTTTCACATGGGGAGAGCCATGTCATTCTAATCACCCTCATTTTATGATGTTGTACACTCTTTTTACTGGCTGAGGAAGCCCCTTCCCCCCTGCATCATCCCTGATGAAGACACAGGAGGGGAAATCAAGGCAGGTGACTTTCCCAAAGTTCCCCATGATGCAAGGGAGAGGCCTGGGAGGACAAGCAGAACTCTGTGCTTCTTAGCTGCTCTGGACATGAGATCATGCTTCAAATCAAAATCTTTTGTCTTCCTTGGAGGTGGATCTGCCCATTTTCACTGCCTGAGATGTTTTGTTCTCCTAGTCTGCAAGTCAACACTGGCTGTGCAAGAGGAAAGTGAAAAAAGGAGGAAGGAGAAGTAACAAACACCTTGGCATCCAGCACCATCTCAGCCCCCACCATGTCCCAGAGTAGATGTCCAACCACAGCCGTGTCCCACCTATGGCAATACCTATTTTGACACTTCTCTGTAGGCAGAAAATCAAAGTGGCATAACTCTCTGCCATAGACCTAAATGCATGCTGACTTGTCTGTTTCTGGAAAACCTTGGAATTCACACCTCCTCCTGAGACCTAGTGTTGAGTATCCATACTGCCTTTGACACTGAGGCTGCTGCAAGTCCCAGCTGAAGGAGCAGGGCCCTTCTTGGAAGGGCATCTGGATCTTGAGAGAAAGGACCCCTTTTGCCAGTGTTTCTTTTGCTTGATGTTCTCAGAGAGAGCAAGACACTGCAAGGAGGAGGGCTGCGAGAACCCTGAGTTAAGGATATACCTAAGGAACCTGCATGTGAGCAAAAAGGACAGTAGCTAATCTGGTTTCAAGGGCTGTAATCGCCTCTGTGCCTAGCATTGTGTTGTTAATTTAGGGAACAGACATGTCACACGATGACAATGCCAACCAGATAAACCTGTCCTGAGTGAGAAGTGCAGCTCTTGGCAGAGCTAACTCAGCTGCAAAGTCTGGGACACACAAACAAGAAGTGTGGAAAAGCCTTATGGTACCTTGAGACAAGTGAGGACTTGGAGGAAGCCTGCAGAAAGGTATGAGAATAACCCTGGTACAAGACATTAATGAAAAATCCAGCTATAAAAGAGGTTTATTAGTTAAGGGCTATCCTAATTGTGCACGTGTATTTCTCTCATCATGGCATAAAGAGGATCAGTTGGAAATAGGAGCCTCTGTTGTGTTTGGCGCTGGACAAAAAATACCCTGCTCCCCCCAAACTGGCAACCTCTATACCAAGACAGAGACTTTGCTGAAGGGAAATAAAGAGGTGAAAATCAGAGGAAGGACTTGCCCAGAACTAGCAGTAAGTAGTGATGGAGTCAGAGAGGGAGCTGAGGTCTCTTGGTTCCTGCTGGTTGCACCAACCTACTTCAGGAGCCACAAACAAGTAGTGACAGTAAATAATGAACAGGGTTGGTGCTTTTTATTCCTTCCCCTTTCATGACACCCTTGGAGGCTTACACATGCAAAGGAACTTTTTAATGGAAAAAGGATGGTCCCTGCTCCACAGAGGTCATAGAGCAACTTCACTGGGGTCTGCAGGAGATATAGAGAGACCCTTCCCTAAAACAGAAAAGTATTAAAATCAGGATATCCATCAAAGAAAGCTATTTTGTGGCTTTCCCATTGCCATTCCTCCTGTATGATTGAGAATGACAGGTTGTTTTTTAACAAACCTTCTTGGCATCTGATGCAAGCCCAGGGGAACAGTGGGAAGGCAATCTGTAAAATGGTACGCCCTGGCTGTCTCTCCGCTCCCAGCCTTTCCCCTTGGAGCTAGATAACAGGCACAGCAGATAAGGGGAAAAGCGGCTCTTTAATTCAGTCAGAATTTCACTTAGTGTGAAGAAAAATGCCTAGTGAGAGAATTAGACTAAGCCAGGAAATAGCCTCTTAAACCTCGGCTCTCCCTTGCTAAAAGTATATTTAGCATTTTATACATGTACATATCTCTATGTCTGTCTTTCTCCACACCACCGTAAAACTCCCTGTCTTCTAACAGTGTGGTAGCCAAGAAATTCTTTTAAACTCATAAAAACAAGTGAATACAACAAGCTGCCTTTTCAACTATGTGGGCTGAAGTGTTTTTTCAGGTCTCTCCAATATCAAATATTCCTAGCCTCTGAGGGCACCATCATCTTTGCTTGCCAAGCAGATACCTCCACAGAGAAAGGCTTTGACCAAGCATGGCCAAGGTGTTGTTTTAGTTAGAGCATAATCTGCTGCAGCCTGGAGTGAGGGTGAGGGGCGCTTAAGCAAGGTTTGAATGGAGCAGAAGCTTCTGGGAATGCTGAGGAGGAATCAGGCTTTGAATCTTACTCTTTCTGAAGGTATGGATCCCACTTATGGGAAGTAGGCTGCATCTATCCTGCTGTTCCTCTTGTATGCCCAGCCCTGAGTGTTTGCTGGCAGGAAGCAGTGTTCTTCCCATCTGGGCAGGGACACAGGATTAGCGTGTGGGATATCACTGTGGTTTGGTGAGATCTCCAGTGAGCATCCCCAAAGCAAATACTTTGCTTTTCATGGCAAAGTATTGCTGCACCTTCACTGTGGTTGGGTGGGTTCACACTGAGAGGACAATTTGGCCTAATAAAAAACTTGTGGGTGCTCCTGTATTGAGCTGGGAAACCACTTAGATTCACCTTCTGGTTTGGGAGGGAGATACATTCAAACATCCCTTCACAGCTCTTGTATGGGATCTCCCCAGTCTGCATCTCACTGATGTTCAGACTTCTGGCTTCTCAACCAGCAGCTCCTGAGAGGTTCCTGATGTCCTGCAGATCCAGAGGGGTTGGTGAGGCCCTGGCTGAGACCAGGGAGATCAAAAATGTGGTATCCTGATATTAAAACTTGGGATGAAAGTGAAATAGATCATCTTGCTGCTAATGGCAACTTCCACACTGCTTTTCCACTTCAGGTTCCTGAGCTCAGCGCTCCTAAAGATGTCAGGCAGAGAGAGCAAACAGTAAGCAGCCCTCTGGGGTATTCCTGGGGTTAGTGACTTGTATTTCATTTCTTGAGTCCTTCTGCCCTCAGAGGCTTCAGGTGGGAGATTCAGGCTGTTTGCTGCCTTGCCTTCTTTCTTTTCTCTTTTCCTAGCTATGCTTGTTATGGAAGATCAGATGCTATTGTTTTTGTTAGAAGTTAGTTGTCTCCTGGAGCACTGCCATCTAATTAAAGGTGGTATGGTCCAAGGCAGGCACTATGGTCCCTCTTCTGAGAACTCCTTCTTCATAGCCATCATCAAATATTTTACTAGGCTCTTTTTCTGATATGTTTTTAGGTTGCAAAGTTATCATGCTTTCAGAGTTCTGGTGTCCTCAACATAAACAGGACATGGAGCTGTTGGAACAAGTCCAGAGGAGGGAAGGGGGTTGGAACTGGGTGATCTTAAAGTCCTTTCCAACCATACCTACTCTATGATTCTATGACTCTATGTCTCAGTATCTCTATCACCTAGTACAAAGAAGTCTTGGTATGCTGAGGATCAGAGATTCCTGTTATCCTCTGGAGTACTTTTTTATACTAGAAGCGTTAAATGCTGCTCACTAAGGTAAATAATTACATCAGCAGGGTAAGGATATGGTAGTATGTCTCTGCTAGATCATGGAGTCTCAACCAATCTGTGGCCAAGGATTATGCTGAACCTGAAGTGAGGACTTTGGGTTTAGCTGTGTATTTGGCTTCTGCAATTTTCCCATCACTGTTTGAATGCACATTGACTTTCAGCATCCACAACATCCTGGGGCCACTTCCACTAGGCTGAAGAGAAAAGACACTTCCAGGCAGCTTGTTGCAACACCTGGGGGCCAATGCAAAACCAAGAGACATTCTCTCTGCACCTAGCAAGGAAAGGTAAAGTCAAACTTGCCTGTGATGCTGAGATAGCAGTTCAGTATCTAAACAGGTAACACCCAATTACAACAGAACTGTGTTGACTTACACTTTCCCTTATCAGGAGAATCAGGTATTCCTGTAAATCACAAAAGAGTTTGATGGATGCCAGTTCACAGGGAGCCCCACACCAAGGAATAAGAGCCTAGTTAAACAAAATGTATGTTGTTCTTATCTTTAAGCTGTGGCTATTGCTATGAAATAAAAAACTATAAAAGAAAGTGCCTTATCGTGGGGGTTATAATACTTTAATGTTCTCCAGGGGCTGATCTTGCACTGGAATCAGGCCCTTGGGACCACTTTCTGAACCCCACAGAAGTCATTTTCTTGCAGACAGATGATCTTTCCTTATCATTTTCTGTCTTGGCAATAAAAAAGTCTCTTTCTTGAGATGCATGTTTAGACTAAGCCTGGTGGAAAAGAAAAGGAAAAGAAGGGGCTGCTAAATTGATCTTAATTCCGATGCTTGCCTAAGAGTAAATAATGAGGTCCAGGGACCATAATGTTCATTAGACCCTCCTGGGCCTGGAAGTGTGGCATGAACAGCACATGTGGTAAGTAGTCTTCAGACAGCCATGCTGGAGACTAGCTCAGAGCCCAGTCTGAATGCTGTGGCTAATCAGACTCCCTTATCACATTTACTGGGAGATGGGTGATGCCAATAAAACCAAGTCAGGCTGAGTGCACTTAGTGGAGCCAAAAAGCTAATTGTTAATAGATGCCTAAAGCTTGTGGCTCAGGAAAGCCAGCTGCCCCCCTCTGTTCTCCTCCCTGGGTCCTGGTGGGACCTCAGATTTGGGTTATTCATAAGTTTTGTCTGGGGCACTGCAGATTCCCATCCCCACCAGGAATGATGGGCAGAACACCCACATTTTACTGGTATTTATCCATATAATGGTCTGTACAAGTGCTCTATTTGAGATCAAGAAGTTATGAACATGAGAGTGGTCCAGCCACCTAGAGTCTCCAATGGTGACAGTAAACCTAAGTTGGTGCTTTGCAATAGGGGTATGCTGATTTTGCCAAACAAGGAAAACTGAAATGTATGATTTCTGACAGTGGTGGGCTGTGTTTATACCGCCTTCCTCCAAACTGAAAGTAGTGGCTGTTAGGAGATACCTGTGGGAAGAAATGAGACCAAAGTGAGCTTACAGTGATTTTCCCCTGGTACACTCCCCCTGCCTCTAGAAAATTGCAGGTGATGGCTGTCCAGAGCCAGAACTGGCATTATTGTGTTTAAATCCTTATTTGTTTTTTCCCCTTAAGAAACACCTGTGTATCTGAAACCTTGTGTGCTTCTACAACCCATAGTTTAACAGGGATGTTACACCTCACTGCAGTGCTCACCTTCTGTAGGACAGAGTCCCCTCTAGGAGATCTTACAGCTTAAATGAATGTATGTCTTTTTATAACACGGTAATTCAAGTTAGCTAGCTCTATTGATCCATACACTGTTTAATAGAGCCTTAAAACCCAGCACCAAAGCTGGATGTGAATAGTAGGTAGGTTTTTCCATCTGTGTGCTCTCCCTGCAGACACTCAGACTCCAGTGAACACCTCCCACATCTCTGCAGCAATCAATTCCCCCTCCAGCTCCGGAGGGAGCCTCCAACACTGGGTCCTTTGTCCAGCAACTTTGAAGGTCTTTCTTTGAGGTTGTGAGAGTCTGAACATGCAAAACACTTCAGGGTCAGGCTGTGTCTGTCCATGACTCGCATCCAGCCGAGGTGGGAGAGCCTTTCCTGGTCCAGCTAGTGCTTATTTCAGTGGAGGGACCATGGTGTTTGCAGAGAGCAGAGATCTTTGTTTCCCCAAGCAGACTTGAGTGTCTGACATGGTTATAGCTTAAGGACTGTGATTTTGTGCATTTTTCACTAGCCACCTTCTCCTTGCCTTGCTGATGCCCCCCAAGGCTGCCATAATTTCTGAACCTCTAAACCTAGTGAAGCCCCTTTATTACAGGGATCACAACAAGCAAGTGGTGGAGACTTTAAAGTAGTTCTTGGAGACAAATAGCAGGGCTATTTGGTCTTTCAGGGCTATATGTTGTCCTTCAGATACACCATACAAGGAAGCCAGGTGGTCTCTGCAGAAGCTTTACAGAATGACTTCCTATCTCTAAGGTCCTTATTTGTTGGAATGGATGCCACCATTTGAACCTCCCTCCCATCTCACTCCATCACTAAATCTGAAATCCGGTACCCAGGTGCAGAGACCTGGTGAGCTCAAGACATCAATCTGCATAAAGGGGACCAGGAAAGCAGCTGGTGGAGGTGTGTGCTGTGAGTGTACAAGCATCCACATGGGAGGGGGCTATGCTGCAGGTGTGCAAATACAGCTTGTCCCTGGCATCTTCTTGGAACACAGCTGAGCAGGAACCTGCTGCCTTTATCTCTTGACCTCTTGCTCCCCAGCCCTGAGGATCCAAATGCTGTAGGTGAAAGTACATCCCAGCCAGCCTGGATGGGCCCCACATTACAGGCAATGACAGTCCTTGAGGAATCCCCTGGATCTCTACTTAGGAGCACCATGGTGGGATGCTGCTTCCCAAAAAACATATTTGCACCCAACCCCCCAGAAGTGCAGTCTTCTGGATGCATTTACACCCACTGTAGAAATGCCAGCACATCTGCATTATCTGCCACATCTGCCTGGCAGGATCCGCAGCGGGCAGCTTTCAAAGCTACTCCTTACAGAGGCTAAGCTGCCTTTATTGCAGGTTACACACCCTCTCAAACAGCAGTGGATTTAAATGCCATAAAACCCATGGTCTAACACACCCTGGGAGTTTCCCACCACCCCCTATGTGTCACAAAAGCATCCCTCATTGTGCTGGCTGAGGGGATCCCTCTAGGGATCCTTTGCCAGCGGTGCGCCATGTGTCATTCAGCAGCGGAGCAAGCCGCAGCACCCCACAGCCCCATCTCTCTGCCTCTCTGCTGTTCACACATCACTTCGGTGGCTGCCTTGCTTTATTTTTCTGGCAACGGAGGCAAAAATAGCTCGTGTGAAAATTATTTATTTTGTATTAATGGCTCAGAGTCAGAGCCTCAGCAGACACTTGGAATAAACAGGATCACTCCAAATGCAGTTGTTTGAAATCAGAGCTTTGCTCTGACCCTGGAGTTTCTAACCAAAGCCAGGAAAACTGTGTACATAGAATCCCTTATTATTTTTCCCCTTATTATTCCACAGTACAACAGGCCTTGCTTGTAGCCAGAGGACTTTGACCAGGATGATTAAGCCAACATTTCATTTAGGCGATCATATGCATGGTTGTATAGGTGGTTAAGGCACAAAATAATCACCCCTATCTGACTAATAACCCCATTTATGCTTCCGATCCAATTTGTATTCAAGCACATCCCACTTCTCCTCAGCCATTCCTCTCCTTTCATTTCCTCTCAAAAATACGCATTTTAAGTGGGGGTAGCTGTCAGGTGAAGAACTGTATTTTGGGACAAATGTTCTGGATTTTTGTCTTGAGGGAAACCAGCACTTTTTTCACACTTTCCTTCCTCTTTGTTTTGTTTTCTTTTACTCCTTGTCTGGCATAGTCAGTTTTCCAGACAGATAACAGGAAGAAAAAGGGGAAATAAAACAACGAGTGAGTCAATATCTTTATCTGTGCTCATCGTGGTTTTCCTCCCTTCTCCTTTTTTCCACCAAATAATAGAAATATTCCCAGCTGAGAATTAGGGCACCTCAGCTCATTTCAACTATTGTGCAATACTGAGCACATCTGTAAATGAATGCAGCGCTTCAACTGTGGTTAGCCCCTGCTCCTGATGGATTAGTTAAGGCTCAAAAAGGAAGACGATTCTAAGCAGGGCTTAATGCAGACCTTGAGAAACCCAGCTTCGAGTCTACGGGCTCCTTTACTGACTCTGAAGCATCCGTGTAGGTAATTTTTGTCTCATTTCTTTGTGAAATGGGCATTGTAGACCAGAACACCTGTGCTAAGTGCATGGGGTCCCTTGCAGGTCTTGCACCAAAATGGTGCAGGCAAAGCAGAGACAAACAGGGAGGGATGCTCCAGGAGCAGCAAAGGTACCCCAACTTTTCTCCCTTTGAAAAGCTTTGGGCCATGATTAAAAAGCTTTCATGGGGCAAGCACTGGCTTTGCCTATCACCCTTCTCGACCCTGCAGCATTCCTGGTGAAGGCAGCTCCTGTGGGGTGGGCAGCCAGGATGCTGAGCTTTTGCACTTGCTACAGCTCTTTTTAAAGTCTCAGCTAGAGGTTTTCCTGATGCCAGGCAGCTGCTATAATCACACATTGTTCCCAGTCGCTCCTTGTCATTTAGCAGCACTTGGAAAATGTCAAATGTGGGAGTCCGGCAGCCTTAGGTTAGAGCAAAACCTCCCAAACATATTTGGAAGGCTGCCAGCACTTTGCAAACCCTCTGCAAACTCAGATAAGGGGCGACCTTGCAGCCCGCGGGCTAGGCCAGGACTTTATAAACCCTCCATGTGCATGGGTTGAGCTTTCCCAATATTGTGATCACCCTGTCCCCTTCCAACATCGCTTGGTGCGAAGGGCTGGCGATGGTGACCTTTGCTGAGAGATCTGGTGTTCAAAGGGGAAGAACCCATTGGAGATGTTGACATCCAGAGCCAGTGGGGACAGGACCCCCCCAATGCACAGGGAGGCAGAGGGTGCTTGGGTCTGGGTGTGAGAGCAAACCCAATGCCTGGTTTTGTTTGAGCTGGAGGTTACAGCTGTTGTCCCAAAAACTCCTTTGGGTTTGCAGCAAATGATGGTCCTAAAAGCGCAGTTGGGGAAGGATGGTGAATGCTGCTTGGCAAGGAGGGGGAGGAAGGGTTGAGTTTGGGGCTTCATTCTGAACCGTAACGAAATCTAAACATTTTGAAATTCTTCCCCAAATGACAAATAATGTCAAATACTGAGATAGCACTGGGCTGGATTTGAGCCGTGAGGCACCTTCTTATATTCCTAACTTCTGATAAAAAGGATGGAACAGAGTCAGGAAAACTTTCCTCTCCTTCCCCTCATTATTTTTCTTTTCTTTTTTTTTTTTTTTTTTTTTTCCCTTAAACAAACCCTCCCCCTCT
>NDXB01002704.1:31846-50011 GCA_002631895.1 Agapornis roseicollis
TTTTTTTTTTTTTTTTTTTTACTGTTTGCTTAATTTTCAGCAAAAGTTTCCACTTCTGATGCGACAGAGGAGCAATCTATGATGATTTTCAGCCAGACTGCATTCTCCATCACTGGAGTTTCACGTTTTGTACCCCTGTAATGTGCAATGTCCTTATAGCTCTGACTCACCTCCAAGGACTTGGGTAGGAGGCAGCACTCATTCCCCAGATAAAAACCCATGCTCTGCCTTTACAGTGCAGCTTCAGGCAGGGCTGTTCTTGCACCAGCTGGCTTGTGGCAGTCTCTGAACCCCTCATACTCCCATGGAGATGTGAGCAAGCACAGAGAGAAGGACCAGGACTGGTTCCTGAGCCTGTTCTGGGTCTCATCTGGCTGGCCCAGGTTTTCACTGGGGCACAAAGACTTTGCAGCATCCCCACCACAGGGTTTCTCTAGGACCTATGTGGCTATCGAGTGTGGTGCCAGCACTAAAAAAAGCCCTCTCAACAGAGAGCCAGACCAGCACGTCCGCTGGAAAAATGACATAACCCTGTCACGTAATCTAGAGTTCCTCCTTTGGGGCAGCCTCGCTGGCCGGGGCCGTGTGAGAGGAGATCAAAGGGCAGCACAGGAAAAAGAAAGCAGAGCCCATAGAGGGAAAAACACCCTCAGCCACTGGCCAGGGAGTAATCACAGCCCTCGGCGGGCTTTGGGAGTTCCCATTCACGGGAGGGATGGAGACATACATCCTCCTCTGGCTCCGGGCGCTGGGGTGGGTACAGGCATGGCGTCCTTCTCCATGCCTCTCCCACCTTATCGTTTGCACTGGTGTGAGGTGAGATTTGGCCTCTCTTGTCCCTGGTGCTGTTCAAGTCCCATGGAAAAGATGATCTTGACCCAAAAGGACTTGGGAGACTGCAGCTGCCCTGGGCAGTGCCACCAACATCCCCTTCCCTGCATTCTCCAGCTGACTTCCTACCCCCCCGACTTCAGAGTACCTGGGGAAAATATAGGAGATGGATGAAGTAGTGGGAGGGAGGTGAAACAGCAAGAAAAAGACACTAGAATTGATAGGTCCCATGCCAGGACTGGTGCTGAGGGATCTGCGCTGGGTACATACTTACACACAGACACTGGGGTAGCCTTGCAGCCTGGACCCTTTCCATCAACCATCGCTACCCATCCCTTGCCACCACCTGCACCCCAAACATGTCCCCCCAGCCCAGCTCCTGGGGTCTGCCCCCCAATGCCCACACTGGGGGACTTGCATTGCCCAGGGTTTGTGGTTTCTGACCCCTGACTTGCTGTTGCCACTGGAATTCCCTATCACTCTGTGACTCAGCTGACAGAAAGGGAGACAATGGCATTTTACATCAGCCCAGGCTATCAGGAGCCTGCCTTATCTGAGCTGTGTTTTTCTATTAGTCTAACACTCCATTGTGCATCCCTTTATCAGCTGCAATGTTGATGTAATGCTGGCTTGGAAGTGGTTTCTGCATCCTAGCACTAAGACAGCTCACTTTTATTTTGGGGGGGAAGGGGAGGGCGCGAGAGGAGGGTTTATCGGGATTCTCAGGAGATAGGAGCCCTTCTCCTGCACAGAGCAGGGAGGGAGGGCTGGCTGGGTGGTGGAGGGGGGCTACCAGCCTGAGCTGAGCAGACCATGTGCAGGCAGCACTTTAATGAACATAATTTCTGCTCCTCCTCTCCACACAGTACCTTTAACTGGATCATAAAATGTTGATAAATGTCGTCTCTGGTTCCTCCTGCAAGCCCCAGAAGGTGCAGACTTGGCTTTCTGAAGCTGGACTGGCCCACACGCTGGTGGCAAGGTGAGCATGGGTCACCCCTATCAGCCCTCTCGTGGGCAACTTTTCACTGGATTATACACAGTTGAGTTCTCACTGTGTTTTTTCCCCCAACACTGCCCCACTCCCCCTCCCCCAACATCTATTTTCACAAAAAAGCAGCCAGAAAATGAGCATCCCTAAGTGGCCAAAAGCTTCAAAACTTTCTAGGGTTGAATGGGAAGGATAAATGAAGCTGCCTGTATGAAGCTCTAAAATGATAATTTGGCCTCATGGGCTTTGCTTCCTGATGTTTAAAGCCTCAGGACCCATCTCCATTCACAGCAACAGAGACAGCTGCTACATAGGAAGAGAAGCGCATTGAATATATGTTAATACAGCAACATGAGTCATATGGCCAAGTAGGATTAAGTGAGTTAGATTTAGCCTACCCTGCAGGAGTAAGAGCAGCAATGAGATTATCATCAACCTCATTGGTATCAATATCCATCTGGAGCCATACCTGAGCACCATCCTTGAATACTATAGCCTGGTTTCACTTGTCTACTTCACCCCACATGGCAGCATTCATGGACAACCATCCTTTGGCCAAAGTCAGCATCACCAGTATTTACAATCCCACTGTAACTCCCCCTTGGAGCAGTCTCTGGTGTAAGGCGGTGGATCGCTAAATCTCTGCTCCTTCCTCGATGGGATTTTGTGCTTGTGTTTTTTGCCCAACCCTGTGCATGGGGGTAGATCAGAAGATGTTTGCAGGCATGTATTCCACTTGGGTTTCCACTGCTTATAACGAACTCGCTCTTTTCCTATTTCACTTCACTCAAGCCCAGTAGGCTGGAAGCTGCAGCTGCAATACATCCTCAGAAAGTATGTACAGCTGCTTGTAGAAGCTGTACAACGATTAATGGGTTATTAATAAGACCCTGCTATGACTCATACTTTGGCTGTTTCACTATTGCCTCACTCACAGTGTGACCAAGCAAAGGATGGCATTGATTTTAGACTTCGAGTTCAATTGCTGGGTGACTCACCCCAGGCAAGGCGCTGCACTGTGTGGCTCTATATAGGTGTCTGTTGCACATCCATCACCCCAGCTGCTACGCAGCTCTGGTGTCAGCTCAGCAGGCTTGTTTGACGGGAAAGCATAAGTAGTGTGTCCTGCTATAGACCCCTAAACTCCCACTTAATATCTAGAGTCATATTCAAGGCTTTTCTGAGTCAGCAGAGCTCCAAAAAGCTACTCAGGACCCAATTGCATCCCTTAGGAGTTTATCCTTAAGCCAAGAGGAGCTCAGAGTGAACTGAACCCCCCGGCAAAGTCTCTGCACACATGTGAGCATTATCCTCTGGGCTATTGCCTAGGGTGTGATGGACATGGCTCTCCAGCTGAAGCAATACTCACACACAGTGTGCTTTCCCCAGAGGAGAAGCTGACTGGTATGTACATATGCATCATGCAGCAGTTTCCATTGAGGTCTGGTGTTGGAAATTACCTCATACATGGTAGAATGTCCTGTCTACCACTAATTCAGACACAAACAACAGTACTTTTTGTCCATACACAACTGGCTTCAGCCTGGGACTTCGGCATTTGCCTACCAGTACTTTTGCATCTGTGTTTGCATACCCCAAATGTTTGCATGTTGACCCCTGGAGATGTGTGAAGACCATAGCATGTTTTACTTGTAATGGAGAAACAAAAGCAGATATTTCTAAGAAGACCTTCAGAGTTAGCCTTTGTACAAGACGGCACCCATCAGATTAGTAGGAATCCCAGTGTGTTGGGGACTTGACAGAATTGGGTTCAAAACAAGTGTTTATGTGGCAGTTCTGAAGTGCTGATGAAGGGAAACCAAGAGTAGAAGCATGGACCACGGCATCCAGAGTCATGGTAAATGGTTACTGCCCATCCCCAGCCATATCTATGGTCTGAATTTGCTTTTGTGTCCTCAAAACCCCCCCAAAAAACCTGGAAGTGCTCATGCAATGGGGGTGCAGCAGTCCTGGAGGATTTTGGCTTGCAGAGGTCCTACCTGGGCCAGCCAGCTCATGCACCAGTGCTGTTTGTGCTCTTGCTTCTTCCCCTTCACCCTCTGGCTGCCTGTGGCAGGGCTGGCTGCTCTCTCTGCCCATCAAATTGCTCCAGTTTCGTCTCAGTCATCATTTCTATTGTTATCTGCCCATTATCTGATCCTCTCCCAGGCCAGGCCAGGAAATATCCTTCTGTCTCTGTCTTCGACGGCGCTCCATCCTCTTCCTCCTTGGAGAAGACAAAAGCAAAACAAGCGCATAATGAATCAGTCGTTTCCCTTCCCACTTTGCCCCTTACTTCCCCCTCTCATTTTTTACACGGACCCTTTTTGCCTTTTCCCTCCTGTTTGTTTGGGATGTGACCTGCGCGGTTCCCCTGCGCTCAGCATCCCCAGGAGTCTGGCTGTCTCCTTTTGGTGTCAGCAGGAGTTCAGTGGCGGGTAAAGCTGATAGGGCTCCTCTGGCCCCCTCTGCCTCCTTAAACCTAACGTCTGCAAGAAGCTTGGCCTCATGACACCAGGGCATGGGATCAAACCCAGGAGCTGAACTCCAGCCCAGCTTGAGGTTCATGCACGTTCAGAGGAGTAACTGGTCACTTGGGTGGAGAAAAAAAGTCTATAGAAGGCTGTTATACATGAGATCAGCTCATCCAGCTCAGAATATCACATGGCAGCAACTTGCTATAGGGTAGAAGAGGCTGTTGGTGAAGCATTGCTCTGTCCTTGACCTGATTTTGTATTCTTTCATTGGCATTGCTAAAGAAAAGGTGGGACACCAACTTTGCACTCTGGTGCAAAGCTCTGGCCATTGAAAGCAGCAGTCCTTGGCCTCTGGTGACCTTCCATGTTTGCTGCGTCCTGAAACAATATTGGGTCTCACTTCCAATACTCCGTGGGATGTGCATTTCTTCAAAGCCAGGATGGCCCTGATCTGCCCTGGACCTGGTCGAGGTGATGAGGGCCTGAAAATAAAGCCTTGCTGGTGAGGCCTTTTGGCTCACCTAACTCATCCACACTAATCTCTACCTGAACAACATGTCTTTCTCCTTCATCTTTCTCCACTACCCAACACCACTTTGGCTCCTCTGTTAACTAGCCATATCTTCTTGGGGGCCAGAGGCAAGGGAAGAGGCAGAGACCCCTGACATCCAGGATCAGCACTGCTGTGGGCAGGCAATGCCTGCTCACATAGGTCATGTCTTCCAGGTAGGACTTAGGTCTTGGGAAGCTCAACTACTGGTTGGTCAAGGGCAACAGCTATGGCAAAGGCTTTGCTAACAGTGGTTTGCGTGACTGTAGGCCAGTGGCAATGGGTATTCCTGGCTCTATTTCCCTGACTGGTATAGCTACATGGAAAGAAAAAAGATCTGCAGGAGCTGTTCCCATTTCTGAAACTTTTCCCTTCTTCTCAGAAAAGGCGAAAAGCAACAGTCCCCAGCCCCCAGATTTATGAGTTTCCCTAAATATAGGTTCTGTCTTGCTATTTTTATTCTATTTTTTCACTGTAAACAGGGTAGAACAAATTAAAATATTGAAAAGCAGAGATGAAAACATCCTACTTGCTTTACCTTTATAAAACCTCCTGACTCTTTTCCTCTCATTGTGAACTAGGCCACATAGCTGAAATCAGAGACGTCTTCTCCCTGTGAATGCAGAGATAGGCTGTTTCAAGACACTGGGAAAAGCACATCACTTCTTTAAAGAAGATAATGAAAAATGAGAAAAGGCATGGAAGAAAGAGCTACAAAAATTACCTAAAGAGTGAAGAGAAAGCCTTAGCATGACAGGCTCAGAAAACTTATTGGCTTATCAGAGAAGGAGATGGAGGGGTGATTGGAGAAGAATTGCTTGGGACGAAAAATGCTTGATGCAAAAGATCTCTTTAGTCTAGAGAAAAAATGGCCTTCCTATGGCTCCAAAGACGAGCCAAACCATCCAGGCTTGTTGTTACTGCTGAGGGCAATTAGTCAGCAGGCTACCCAGGTTTTTCACCCCTAGATAACTTTAAATTAAGAGCAGATGCCTTTCAGGAAGCAATGTTTTAGCCAAGTGCAAACAATTGAGTTATGGGCTGTAGCTACATCTCAATATACTCATAGTGCTGAAATATAATCAGCTGAGTTATACAGAAGATGAGACCATGGGGGCCTTGAATATCGTGATTCAGGAAAAGTGAAGGGAGATTTAGGAAAGGAATGTGGACAAATTATCTTTTCTGATTTATTGTATTGATGCCCAGCTGATGTATGGAGATTCCTGTTGGATTTGCTTGTCCTGGAAGGACTGTTGAGGAAACTTGGCACCTACTTGCTGACTGGTCTGGTAAATGTTTATGAGAGCTGTAAGATTCCCTCCTGGTTTGAAGGCACAACCCTTATTCCCAGTAACAGAGCTCCTGCTTGAGGTAATGTTAATGGCTCATCAAATCAAGGGGATGGAGAAATCGTGGTCAAAATTTTCACCAGGAAAACTTGGAGTAATCCAGGAAATGTTTTCTTCTGCTTTTATACTCGTATTGCTACACTCCTGTCCCACTGTGCTTGCAGGTCACAAGCAAACAGGAAGTCTGTGATTTCGTACTTCATCTCTTCAAAATGGGCTTTTCCCTTTCTCTATCACTTATTCTGCTCCAATTTTTTTGCTTTTATTTCTTTTGCTCTTTAAAGACATGTTTCACTCCCAGCTGTTTCACTGCCAAGGTTCAGTTTTCTCACTGGGCAACATCTCCAGGACACTTACACCAAATGATTCTCTGAGCTCTGCCTGTCATTCTGAGCAAAGCTCTTGATGGGTTTTCACTGGGAAGAGCTGCCAGAAGCTAAATAGGATCTAAACCCATCACTTAGACTATAGCCTGCAAGGTGTGGCCATCAGGAGGGCAGCTTGAGCAAGTCTTGAGGAAATCTCCACCAATGGAGGAATAAAAAGAGAACAAGACTGAAGGATGTTGTAACAGATAGGGATCCTTGGAAAACTGAGCCCATCCAAACACTCCTCCCTCAGCTGGATTAGGCCTCCATAACCTTTCTTCCTTGTGCAGCCTGTTCTCATAAACCACTAGTGATGGAGACACTGTCCTTCCTCTCAAATGAGGCAAATAAAGTACATATCATACTTACCCTATGTTTCATCTCTGAACTGAGCACTCCATGTCCTTCAGCTGCTCCTCATTGTCTGTGTTTTCCACTCCCCTGCTCATGCTTGTTACTGTCTTCAGTATTGCCTCCGCTTGCTCCTGTAGTCTTGTGTGATGACCCAAGCTGAATCCTGTTCTGGGGTCCCCTCTGGACCTCCAGCTTCCCAGGTGATGCCCCAGTTTATACACCTCAGTGTGGAGTTAACCTCCTTTGTACTGGCTGACTCATGCTCAGCTTCTGATCTGCAAAGCAGATCCTCTTCTGCTCCTGTTGATCTGTTGCTTTCAACCAATACTATCTCATTGTGTGCAGGATCACTTTACTAAAACCTTTTTTTCCCCCATATTCTTACAAATACCCAGCTTCCAGAATAGTTTCTATACAAAGAGGCCAATGGAAATACAGTGTTCTCTTCTTGCTAATTTTCTCCGATACTCACAGAACTGGTGCTGACCCAGACCCTCTGGATGTCAGACCAGCCATCTCCATATGAGATGGATGTGGGATTGCAGCCCTGGGGGCATCAAGTGTTGCATGTCTGTGTACACAGCCTTCAGCCTGGCAGGGAGGGTTGTATGCTTTTGCATATAGAGAGGCTGTGACGCCTTTCATTGCATGGCTGCAGAAAAGAAAGCACCTCCATCCATTTCTTTTGAGCAGGTTTTCCAGCCCCTCCCGTCTTGACCTTGATTGCTTATCAGCAGGAATATGTTTATCCTAAATCTTTCTTTCCTCTTTGCCACCTCCACCTCTCCCTTTCCTGCTTTCTCTCCCACTGTTTCTCCTCTCCCAGCAGCCCAGATGCACACCTACTTCCCAAGGCCAGGCCTGAGCTTGCAGAGGAGTGGCCCTTCAGACTAAGCTTTGATTTGCATGGTCCGTGTTTCAAGGGCACAAGGCGTTTGTTCTGCTGATGTTCTCCATCGCAGAACCGGAAGGTTCTGGTTTGTGCCACTGTCGATGGAGACAGCACCAGTGTAATTACAGCTTGTTCCCTCCCTCTGGAATTCGGCAAAGACCAGCTCCTTTTATAGCTTGTCCAGAGCCCCTTAGAGGGGACTGCTCCTGTGCCTCTGATAGTCTTTCTACACTCTGTGTCCCCAGGACTGATGTGGAAATGCTGCAGTGTTGACCTCAAGCCCTGCAGGTCCTCTTGAGTGGTTCCTAGAAATCCTTCCTGGAACCTTGCCCATGGGGTATAGTCACGGCTCTGCCCTGGGAATGCTGTGCCTGGTGTTGGTCTGTGCCTCTGCAATGTCTCCGCTGCTGCAGACACTATGCAGAGACAAGGTCCTTACAAACTGACATTACAAAGGGTATAACGTGACTCCAGGAGCTCTACATAGCTACCACTTCATAGAAAATTTGTGAGCCCTTTTCCTCAGTCTAGGTTTTACCCATCCCAATCACTCTTAAGGGGATGTAAGGATGCAGATCAGCTGTTGACCTCCTGGTGAGGATCTCCTTCCAAAGCAGTGGTGGTGGTGGTGGTGGTGGTGGTGAAGAGACAAGTGGTGCGGTGAGGTAGGAGTTGTGCACTGCTGCTGTTTGAGATATGCTTGTTCTGTGGGAAATCTGGGCCTCTCTGGCACCCTGGTACTCAACAGCAGTGGCTGGTCAGGCTGATGAGAGAGCACCACCCCAACCCACCAGCCTTTCAAACCAGCTCTCGGCCCAAATCACATGGAACTAACAAAGTGAAAATGAGCATCTTCTTCTCTTTGTGGACTTCTGATTTGCTTTGTATTTTAATCCTCTTGCTGTCCCCATACCTACTTGTCTGCTGCTGTTTCTCCACATTCCCAACTACTGGACAGCATTAGCCCAAAGTCAAGGGAATGCAAGTCTTTCCCAATAGCTGTTTCACAAATGGGACTGAAGACTTCCCCAGGATCTTTCTATAACATCTTTCTCACTCTTTCTGTAAATACACAGCCTGACTGTAAGTCATCCTGGAGCAGGATATTGAAAAATCCACAGAGGAACCAGGAGATTCACACTGGATGGAAACCAAGGAGTCTTGAACTGCTTGGATATTTTTACTTCCTTCAGCCCAGTGTCCATGGAGTGGGGACAGAGTACCTTAGGGTTATTTGCACTGTATGTTGGGTCCTGTCCCTGCCTTCGCCTGCCAACTGGTTGGCCAAGTGAGGCATTTAGTTATCCACTGGGTAGAGTGTTGGAAAGTGGGAAAGGATTTAAACTCTCCTCCTTGCGGACTCTCATCATGTGTCTCCATGTGCAATATAGTGCAAGAGTGGGATGAAACAATCTCAGTGTTATTATGATGAACAAGAAAAAGTGGTTTTCTAATCTTGGGAATGAGATGAGGACATAGCTCAAGTAATAAACAGCACCAAACATAGATACTGGAACTTGATTGTCTATATTGTTAGCATGATGCTTAACATGGTTTTGGTCCCCACCAACTACTGCCAACTTAAGCCATCCTAAATCTACTTTCATGGTCTAAGCACAGGGGTGCTGCTTCACCCAGATGCTGTTCAGGTGGAGCACCCAGTCTCTTGGGGTGCCCCAACTGAACCCTCTCTGGGTGCAGCAAGCCTGTGGCCACAGCACAGCTGAGCCTGTTGATGTATCACTCCTCTTGCCCTGCTTCTTAAACCCTTTACATAAACATTTGCTAGTGGCCAGGATTGGGAAAAAGCGCGTAAGCAGATAGAGCTCTGCTCTGACTCATTGCGGCTGCTCAGATGTTTTAGCCCTGCTTTTCATGCAGATGAGCACAGACCATGGCAGAGATCAAACCAGCACGTGATAGCTTTAAAAAGCCCAGAACTGAACCAGATTGTCCTTCCAAAAACCGTTTCCTGGCAATTATTCTTTTCTCCCTCCTGACATACCCAGACCATGCCAGAGTTTCTGCTTGGAGCATGTGGAAAATGCAGCAACTGCATGTCAAAAAATGCAGAGGAAGAAAGAGCAACAAAAGTAAAGGGCAGATGGCACAGGATAGTTCTTGTTTATCTCACACTGGGGCTTGCAAGGTTGCTGAGATCTTCAGACTGTGCTTGGATGGCGAAGAGATGTCCATTAGCTCCATCACCTTCATTCCCCTCATAAAGCTTTCTCCCTCCTTTGCCACTCCAGTCTCCCCACCACTGCCCCTGCCCCCCATCCCATTAGGACCCAGCAGACTGTCGGAAGCATAATGGAAGAGAAAGCTTTCATCCATCATAGACCTTGAAGAGTTCAGCGAGGCAGAGCCATCACAGAGGAGAAACATTCCTCCGCGAATCCCCTCTTGTCTCTCGGGTGGGAAGGGGGAGGAGGAGGGAGAGATAAGGCCAAACTAATTTGTCTTTTTTAATTGGCTCAGAATACTTGAACGAAAGCTGGTTTGTTATCCTTGGCTTTGCTCTGGCAGGCGTCCAGGATGTAGGGCAGAGACAGAGGCTTCTGAAGAGTTAACCTCTTCTAAATATCCTATTAGGATCCTCTCCATTTAGTGTAAGGACGATGTAAGCAGAGGCATAGTGGGAGGGCCTCTTCATCTTTCTTTTTTCCCTTTTTCTATTAGAAGCCCAGCCTTTGAAGGGACACAGGGACATGCAGAATAGCAAAGGCCCAAGGGTGAGTCTTCTGGTCAGATTTTGCCATATGTCTTGTAAACATCCATAGCTGAGCTGATCACTCCGAGCTCACTTTGTAGTCACCGGAAAGAGTCAGGGCACTTCTAAGTCACAGTTTGTCTCAACCTAAAGCAGGCATCTCAAAGAAGTTAAATGATTCATGCCTGCCTGTCTGCAAGGGTCTGTAGTGACTGGAAAGGGAGCTTAGAGGTCATTAGCTTGAATGGATGCATCCATTTAGCTGCACACACATAGGCACATAGTGTCCTGTGAGATGTTCTAGGGTTTATCATAGAGTCATGGTTTGGGTTGAAAGGGACCTCAATGATCATCTAGTTCCAACCCAAAGACATTTTCTTCTGAGGTGTTCACATTTATCTGGTGTCCCACAGGTATGACAACAGATCTGTGGGAGATCTATGCAGGTCTTGAAGAGCAGCTGCAGGCTGAGGACATTTAAACATCACTTGATGCCTATTCATGGGCAACTGAATCAAGATGTTAAATTCAAAGCAGATGACTCAGGCTCTGGATGTCTGGCCCTCACTGACCATATTTTGTATATATGGTTGGGAGGAAGTGGCTTCAAAGTCAAGCTTGAGACCAGATTGACTGGAAATCCATGATTTATGTTTCCATGCTGCAAGTGACCATTGACCCACACATTTGCTTTAAAACAAACTCAAAGGCATATTTACAGGATCATTTCAGCATGAACTGCTGCACTGCGTGTGTCCTTCATTAGTCTCTGTGGTCACGATCTCTGGCAAACAAAGTGGTCCAGCATACTTCTTAGAAGGGTCTCAATTGTGTCTTTCATGGGGACAGGTGATGTGTGCAAAGATGATGTGTGCAAAAATGACCATGCATGTGAGTCTTTAAACATTACAGGACTTTGCCAGGGCTCCTGACACAGGCTGCTGATGTCCAGTGAAGAGGCAGTTATCAGGAAACCAGTGATGCTGCTCACTTTTTTTTCCTCTCTTGCTCAAATGGGTGAATCCCTTGTCTGCAGATGGTTACAGTTCCAGGTCAAGGCCTGTGCCCTCCACATGTTTGGGAGCATCAGATTTGCTTTGGTCTCTGACAGCATTTCTGCAAAGTAATTTCTGTCTTCGGGCCATGAAACTCTAGTGGGCACAGAGGCGAGAGGCAGTGCTCAAACATACAGTTTGCAAGGTCTAGGGTTAATTCTGTGCTCAGTTATAAATTTCCTTTTGAGGGGCTGCCAGGTCTAATTGATTTAGGAGCCAAATTCCCATTTCTCAAAGAAGACTTATCTGGACTTGTAAAAACTGGAGCTTGCTTTCAATCCCAAAGCAGGAGAGTTGATGTCCCTTCTAGACTGTTTGCCATCTTAAATCATCTTAATTAACAATGTAATTTAATTCATATAAATGTCCAATTAGTTTTGGGGTTTTTTGGAAACCCATGTTCCTATCAAAACCCATCATGTCAGTTTAGCTGCATTCCTCTGTCTCATGGAGAGTGTGAAATCCAGTTTGCAGGAGTTCTGTTTGTGTAAATAAAAGCCTACAAAGTGAGAAAGGGGATGATGTCCTGGAGAAATATGGCAAAGCTGGGAATGGTATAGCTAGGACTGTACTGGAAATCCCTGTCCCCCTGTTTTCATTGACCAAGCCTGTTAGAGCTCACCCAGTGTGACCCAAGCAATGCCATCAAGACAGTCCCAGCCACTGGGTTTTGGTTTTCTCAGATGTCTTAATCAGCTTGTTTGACAGATGCAGGCAGAGGGAGAGTGGCCTTGCAGCCAGACACAGGCATGGGCGCCTGCAGAGATGGGTCTCATTCCCTGCTCCACTCCGTAAGTCCTGGGATGCCTGCGGCAAGTCACATCGCATGGCAGCTGCCACAGCCCTAGCCAACAAGGGTCAGAGCACTGCGGGATTGGAAGGGGCTCCTTGAGAGCATCTCATGCATTGTCCTGCCTCAAGGCAGAGTCTACCTACTTATGCAGTCAGAGGCTGTTGTGAAGGATGCTGAGTTTCCCAGGCAGTTTCTCCTTCCCAGGCTTCCCTGTCCTTGCCATTGGAAGTCCCTTCCCTCCCTTCTTCTACCTTTCATGAAGGAACGTCACTCCTTGAGTGTTTCAGCAGACAAGCCAATTTCAGTGTTTCCTCCTTAATCTGCTGTTTCTCTTCCTTTAGTCATTTTCTTTGCATTTTTTTGGGGGCTGTCCCCAGTCTGACCCCTTTTTCCCTTAAAGCCCAGGGCACAGAAGGGGGCCCAGTGCTCCAGCTGAAACCTTCCCATCACCAAGAAGATAACTTCATAGCTCACTTCAAAGATAATGCCATAACTCCGCATTTCTCCCCAAAAGCTCAGATACTTTCCAGGAGTTGGAAAGAGTAGTTCCCATTACAAAAGGAGATTAGGGAAGGCTCTTGGTCTGCAGATATAAGACATCCATATTTTGATGCCCACAAATCCAGCTGGCCAAGCCTAGATCTCTGTTGCTGAGTGAAGCAAGTGGCTATGGTGGCTTCAGTCAATACTGGGGTGGTATTTGGTTGTCACATGAGTGTCTAAGTTCCTTATTGACCAGAGATCCTGCTGTCATTTGGACTTGTGTGAGTCTTGTGCCAGATCTTCTGACCCTGTGTTGGTATCTCAGGTGATTTCAGGCATTCCCAGTGCCACTGTTTGGCCAACTGAATCATGTTGAAGGGTACCATGGGGAATAAAGGGAATATAAAGGGAATTTGGACATCCAGCTTGCAGGGGACACTGGCCTGGAGAAATGTATTAGTTTAATGCATAACTGAGTCCTGACTTGGCATGACAAGTCTTACAGCCTTCCTTGCTCTGCTTTCACATCAACCTTCTCAATTTCTATCTCTTCTCCACATGCAAACAGACTTCTTTTGCCCTGCTCAGTGGAGGCATTGCATGACCTACATCCCTGAGCATCCTTTGGGAGCAAGCACTGAAACACCTGAGAGGGGCCCCAACATTTGGGACTTGAGCACAGATGAAAGGGGTGGCAAAACACTTTCCCTCGACTCCACTAGCGCTGTTGAGCCCTGCATGAAACAGGGCTGTCTCCTCCTGCATGGGGATGTGCTGGAGGCTGAGCAGAGCCCACCACTCTCTGGAAACCTCCTCCCCTTCCCCATGCTTTGCAGAGCTGGGCACCCGCAGCCCCCCGAGGGCTCTGACAGTAACCATGCCACAGTGGGCTGTCAGTCAATGCAACGTTGGGCAGTGTCAGCCACAGTTCGCCGTAATCTCCCTGTGGGGAGAGCGGTGCCAGAAGTGACAGCTACCTTTATCCACATCCCAGGGATATAAACAATATCATGCAATAATGACAGGGGGAGCATAAGCATCAATATCCTTCAGCTGCTTCGGCCCCCTCTCTCTGTCCCAGAGTATGTTCCTGAAAAGCCTCATTTCCTAATACCTGGAGTTTCTTTGCTTATTAACCTTATCTGCTGGAGCAAAGTACCTTGGTGAAAGACATTTTTTGGTGATGTTTTTTGGAATGTTTTCATAATCCTTGCATTTATAGGCAAAGACAAGGAGATCAAAGCTGCCCAGGGTTTATAAAGCATGTCAGGCTGAAAGTTGGACATCAATTAAAGTGATATACACATTGTCCGGATTTATGAGAAAACACTGATTTCATCCCATTCCCTGCCTCCAAATCAGTGAGACCCTTTGCAGTGACTTGCATCTTTTTTCATGCTGCTGATGAGTGATTGGGGATCTGAGAGCAATGCAAAGGGGACCCAGTGCCTCATAGTTCTTCCTAGCTGCAAGTCATGGCCCTGTGTGCACTGAGTTTGCTGGTCTCAGCTGCTTCCATTCACTCTACCCATGGTGTTGCAGCAGTCAGGTATTATTCACTTGAAATGTTTTCAGAAAGGAAAAGGGGATGCAAGACCAAGAATTCAGTTTTGCTTCTTAATGTGTTTTTTTGGGAGTTCTTCTTTTGCTTTCTTTTGTGGTGGAGATTGTTTTGTTATCACCAGAAGGAATACTGAAAACTGTAAGGTTTTCATATTTTGGCTGCAAATAGACAAATTCCCTCTTGAAAGGCTACTGAGGGATTTTCTAGCAAGGGAGGTTTGGGCCTCCAGCCTCACCATGTTCCCAAATAATGTTCCAGAGTGGATACCCTCTGTGTGACACAGTAGGAAAGGTAAAGGAGAGTCCTGTGTCTGGGCTGTTTGGGAAAGAAGGTATTTCAGTTCATAGCCCCTCTCAGGCTCATGGAGACTGAAATCATCTGTTTCCCAGGAAAGAGCCATGACCTCCTCTCCAGCTGTCTTGCTGAATTTGGTCAACTGTATATCAAGAAATAAGTGACACGTAGACCGTGAAGGTAACGGAGGGGAGGGAAGGCCGGCTATGTGTTTCATCTTTACTGTGCTCCCCTCCACAGGTGAACTCTGCTGCTGTCTGTGTAATGGCACCAATGCACTGTGGGGATGGAAGCTGGAGTCTGATTTATAGGCACAGGCTCCCTTTCTCTATGGCCTTCTGAGTGTATTGCTGTTGTGCAGATTTCATCCACCTCTGGTTTCTGGCCATGCAGTACATGAGGCAGGATCATTTTCCTGTGGGTGGCTGGAGTAAATATGAACAAAATCCTCAATATATGAGAACTTAAAAAAAGGTTCTGGATCTAAAAGTGACCAAAAGGGAAAACAAGGTGTGTGTGTGAGGATAATAGATGCAAATTGGATAGCTCATCCCTAAATTAGGCCTTGCTTCCATCTCATTTCCCCTGCTGTGTTTCAGATATTCTCCAAGTGTTTCCTGGCAGTCCATCTGCATTTTTAACATCATCATTTTGTTCATTTACTCCAGCGTTCACTGCTCTTCCGGTGTCTTGTGACCAAGGGTTGATTCCAGTGAACGTTATTCCTCAAGAACAAACCAGGAGCTGATTGTCCCTTTAACCCTCCTGGAGACAAACTCATCCAAACAAAGAAATACTCCAAAAGCACCTGTGAAAACTAGAAACAGAGCTTGCTGGGTGGAAGGAACAAGCAAAGAAGGTACCACAGAAGGAATCAGGGCCTGGTTTCTGCTAGAGACATGGTCACAAACCCAATAGTCTGTGCTTTTCCTATCCAGCAGCCTTAAGAGCTGCCCTGAAGTGATGTTGCCCATCACAGATTTGCTGTTGGTGGAAGTCCCCTTACTGAATAACAAGCTGATGAGCCTACACGTTCAGCTTCAAAAGCTGTTAGTCCTCAAGTGATGAGATGACAGCTGTAGTTTCTTCTCAAACCACTTTAGGTTTAGGGTTTAGGAACTGCTGAAGGGCATCCGGTGTTGTGAGGTGCTGCTCATGGTGGTGCTTAGGAGAATAAACTGGGAGTGGTAATGTGCTCTCTACCTTTGCTACAAACACAAGGAAAGGGAGCAGAGTGGTCTGTGGTACACAAATGAATGCCCATCACAGGAAGCCTGGCTTTTCGTCCCTGCATTGTCACGAGTTGCTCGGCTGCTCTGTGCCACAGCAGTGTAATGAACACAGCAGCTTCCATCAGCCGTGGGGATTTTCCACTTCCTCCAAGCAAAACCCAGTTCTATGAGGAGCGTCTCAAATGTTAAGACACTGGGCTTCCTCCTACACATTTCAACACCTCCTCTGGATTAGACTCCAGACTAGGGATGAGATATAATCATTTATTGCCTTTGCATTAAAACATATTGGAACAAAGCAGTTTCTCAGCTCCCCTTTGCTCATGATGGCTGTTTAATGTGTCCTATGACAGTCACTGGAGATGTTGTCCAGACAGTCAGCAGAGCCTGGAGGGGTTCGGCTCATGCTAAGGCTGACACCTTCATCCAGCTGAATTGCTCTCCAGGCTCCACTGACTGTATTGACCATGATGAATTCAGATGCCTAACACACGTGTTTAGCATTTTGTGGGATCCGTTGGATGTAATGCTGAGAGTCACATCCTGAGGTAGTCATTTATCTGGGAAGGGGAGATGTGCAGTGGTATTTGATGAAATGCAGTCCTACAATCCCATGCATGCAACCCAGCCTGTCTGACCATCTTTTGGACGAGCACTCTGAAAATGCCTATAATACCGTGTGTTAGTGTGGCAGCTTTTGTGTCTCAGCATCAAGAGATGCATTACAATGGACCATAATCAGCATTTATCCACCAAAGAACTGATGCGAAGTTTTCCAGTACAGGTACCACAGGCTGAAAAAGACCCAGAATTCCCTATGGGAGCCCTCTACTGCCCTTTTGCTAATATATGGAGCTATTTAGGACCTCAGGGTGTCTTGAAAGACAAACATTAGTTTCTGCAGATATTGTATATTATTCATGCAACTCTTGAAGGCAGGAGGGACCTCGTGTCAGAGTATCAGGCAGGCAGGAGACTGAAGGAGAGGACAACATGAGCACACAAAGAAGCAGGCTATGATGTATGAGCTACTTCACTTGTACATAACTATATCTCCCAGTGGAGATTTCTTTGGTTTAATAGTGGCAGTGTCTACACAATATCTACAGAAGCTGGAGGGGAAGAGCTGCGGTCCCTGCCTAGAAAATCTGTGCTGGTAGAGTAATTGCTGGTAGCTGCTATTTATACTGGCACAGCTTGACTCTCTCTTCTCAGCCTGTTTTGTTCAAAGGTTTAAGGTATGCCTTAGCTGATATTCGATATTTTGCAGTGTCAGGAAACCTGACATCCCTATCCAGGTAAACCTGATGGCATAATGGTGAGGAGAGAATGGGCTTCTGGCTTGCGGGCAAATCCCTTCCTCCTTCCACAAAGAATTCAGGTTGTTCTTTTCAGGCAAATAAAATGATACCAAATATTCCATTTGTTTTATTACTTAATCTCACAAGAAGGGAATTGTTGATTCATTTCAAGGCAAAACCATTGCATAAGGAAAAAAAGCGAGAAATTTCATTTTGAAACAGAGGGCAAAATGCTTCAGTTTTCTCCATTTTTCTTTTTTCTTTTGGCTGAAACAGCTTGCCAAATTTGGCCTGAACTTGCAAGGAGGCTTGATCTGCCAAAACCAGCATTTTTCAGTGAATTAATGATTGTCATGAAAAATTTCTGCTGGCTGAGACAAAACCCAGAGCTGTTTTGAAGAGATAAAGTTAAAATGGTGCAAAAGTCTTCCAGACAAGCCTTTATGGTTANTTTTTTCTTTTGGCTGAAACAGCTTGCCAAATTTGGCCTGAACTTGCAAGGAGGCTTGATCTGCCAAAACCAGCATTTTTCAGTGAATTAATGATTGTCATGAAAAATTTCTGCTGGCTGAGACAAAACCCAGAGCTGTTTTGAAGAGATAAAGTTAAAATGGTGCAAAAGTCTTCCAGACAAGCCTTTATGGTTAACTTCTTAAAGGAATGCATGTACCTAACTCCCTCTCAAATGATGGAGAGCTAGTGCTTCATTCTTGGATGACATTGGCCCTTCATGCTTATATGGTGATGACTGTTTTAGGCAGTAGAAAAGACTGAACCAGTGGCCACTTAAAGCAAAAAGTTCACATTTGCTCCACTCCCCCTTGCCCAGGGATTTTCACAGATGCTTTTGCAGTGCTATTTGAGCAGCATTTGGTAGCACACCAGTCAATGCTAAGGGATCTGCCCTTCTCCCTG
>NDXB01002707.1:0-130462 GCA_002631895.1 Agapornis roseicollis
TTGGAACAAGTCCAGAGGAGGCCACGAGGATGATCAGGGGACTGGAGCATCTCCCATACAAAGTCAGGCTGAGAAAGTTGGGATTGTTCAGCCTTGGGAAGAGAAGGCTGCATGGAGACCTCAGAGCAGCCTTCCAGTATCTGAAGGGGGCCTATGGGGATGCTGGAGAGGGGCTCCTCATTAGGGACTGTAGTGACAGGACAAGGGGTAACCAGTTCAAACTTAAACAGGAGAGGTTTAGATTGGATCTAAGGAAGAAATTCTTTCCTGTTAGGGTGGTGAGGCGCTGGAATGGGTTACCAAGGGAGGTTGTGAGCACTCCGTCCTCAGTGATGTTCAAGGCCAGGTTGGACAGAGCCTTGGGTGGCATGGTTTAGTGTGAGGTGTCCCTAACCATGGCAGGGGGTTTATAACAATGATCTTAAGGTCCTTTCCAACCCTAAGTGTTCTATGATTCTATAAATTCGGTAATGATGGAGGAAGGAAATAACTGAGAAAAGTTACTAATGCTACTGCGGGTCAAAACATGATAGATGTTTTGATAGATACATAATAGAAACTGATTTCCGTGTACTCTGGTGCTTCTTTATCTGATCATTCATTACCCAACTTGTAGAAATTTTTTGGTCAGAAACCAAAGACAGAGCCACAGGTAGAACAATATGTTGCTTATATCCAAGATGGAAAGCATGTGAAAACACAGTAAAATCTTATTAATAGATATTTCTTCAACAGCATTGTAGTAATGTTTTCATACTTACTAAAAGCTGGGTGCATTCATTTGATCTCTCAAGTTACTTTCAAAGCCTATTATCAGTTACTTCACGTTATCTTTCTTCCCTTATATATGTGCAGCAACAGCACATCTATTTGCACGGATGTTTTCTGTTTCAATAGGTTTTCAATAAATAGCATATTTCAAAAGGTTCCCAGTGCAACAAGGAGATGGACACGCATACAAATACATGCAGGACACAAACCATTGAGCTGCTTAGTTTCTGGCAAGCCAAAAATCTTTCTTTCAATCTTATAATACTTCCATTGGTGGCTAAGAATCTCCCTGCTCTAACTGTAGTCTACTGAGCTGAATTGTGCTCACTGTGATATGTGCTTTGTAATTTGTTTTTGTGTTGAATTGGTTAGCTCATTTAATTGTGTTGCAATCTACATTTTGGTTTTAGTTTGCATTGTCTCCATGGATTTGTACTGGTATTTCTTTATTTCATTATGTTCTAAGCGATTGTCTTTGCAGTTGTATTGGGATCATCTTGGAGTCCTGTGATGATGGTAAATGTCATTGAAACAACTGTGATTAAGTAGTATTGTAAATCATGTTATAGAGATACAGCTGTTAGAGATCCTTAGACATTTGCCATCCCTGAATAATAGAAACAGCCTTGAATCACTGCTTCAGATTTCCGCATGCATGACTTTTTTCATGTCTACATTATATCTAGTTTTGAACCTGTAATTTAGATCTTTTCCTATACTTAGACCTATTTGGGTGAGATTAAATTCAGTTAGCTGCCTTCTCATACAAACAAAAAATATTTCTAATTCAAATGTAGAAAAATGTTTAAACATCTGCAGCCAATGTGGAACTGTGCAATTCATCATTCTATGATTTAAATCTCTTCTGATAAATTTAATACAGCAAATATTAGTAACTAAAATGGTACCAGAGTCCTCTGAGTTTTAAATACCCTGAATACTGTAGCAGTCCTATGTCTACTGCATTGATATTTAGCCAGAGCTAAACCATTACCAGAGAAGTAATAGTTTTTTTACAACATTCACTGGGAATAGTATAAAATTCTACTAAAAGCATATTTCATTTTTTCATTTCTTTTTCTGGATGCATAAATAACCTCATTCTCTTAATGCTTCTCTGTTGTGAATCGGAACAGATGTTTGGAAGGATAATTCTGGTATTTGGTGTTTGTCCTTCCAGCTGCTTTTTATAAGCTTGAAGCATCAGCTCTTCGATTCCTCACTGGCTTTTTCCACCAAGATAGCTATTGAAACCTCTGAGATAGCCTAGTTTTCCCTTCCTCCTCGGTTTTTCTAGTGATGAAGTTATCAAGGCATACAAATGAAGATCTACAGCCTCATCTATGACAGTAGTGGATTTCAACATCTGTTTATTTCCATCTGTTGGTAGAAAGTAAAATTTATTTCTCTGCATGTTTTTGTAATTGTATCAACCTTACTGCTTAAATCTAAACCAGGGATTTCACCATTTCCCTCCAGTCCCATGGATCAGGCAGAGTTGAAAAGAATTCCCCCCACCCCTTTTTTGATTTTTTTTGGTCTTCATTTTCAAAGGCACAAGTTAGATGGCAAACTGATCAGTCACATTCTCCTGTGGTGAACCAGAACTGGTGCAGGGTAACTTCCATTTCCTTGAATGCACTGATGCCTATGAAAAAGAAATTGAACTGTGCTGCTCTTTCATGATGTAGTCAATAGGGAGGACCCTAACCAGATTGGCTGCAAATCAAGCTACCATATTTCAAATTATCTTAGTGTACTGCCATGGAGAACTACAATCTTTTCTTTAATGTAGGTAGTGAAATTTGCAGACCTTCTATAATAGTGGAGGGGGAGCAAATGGGCTGATGGAGTGTCAAGTCCTGAATGTACCAGTAAGAAAAAGTCCTCACGATGTTTGAAGCCTGGCACTGCTAGCTCATTTTTCAGGTGTCTAGCTGAGTTCAGATGTCCTCTTTCCTCTCTGTGTCCAATATGTAATTTGGTTTATACCACTTTATGTTCAGCTGTGGCACTTCCAGAAAGACAGTGCAGTGGCTTTTTCCTCTTCCCCTCAGGACTCCAATGTGTTTAGAGAACCAAGATTTAGATCGTTGTTGATGGTTAGCTAGATTGTCTGAACTCATCTTCACACTGGCAGCCCTTTCAGGCCACCACTAAATCAGTTCTAATATGTCTTGATATTTGCTTAATTTTTATTTTTCCTATTCTTGCAGACTGCATTATTATTGTTATTGAAAATAATGGTCTATTCGTGTAGCAAAATTTTCTTGTACAAGTGGCCAACCCCAAGGAGATCATTTTAAGAATTTGCTGTGGTTCTCTAAATTGCTGCTAGATAGATTGTGTGGGAAGACTTATTCATATTTCTTACATAGATTTTTTGGTAACAGCCATAAGCAAAGCAGTTACCTAATAGAAATAGATCCTTTGCAGAATGGTAGAGGAGGGAATAGCAAGTGTTGTCTTTTTGACAGATAAGGTCACACTGGAGGCAATGAGAAAAACTATGATCCTTTTAATGAATTTTGGCCAAAGCAAAAGTTTGCTGACTCTTCAGGAGAATGTAAATATTCAGTGTGCAATTAATGCTCTACACTCACTTCTGTGAGAAATCTTGCCATTATTTTTGGAGAACTGCTTAAGTACTTATCGATTGAGAACTTCAGTAACTCCCCAAATGGAGACTTCCCCATATCTCTACAGGTATTGTAAATGAATTGAATTAATCATAGGCTTAAAAGTCTCTAGTGATCTTTGTTAACTTTCCTGGGTTTAATTAAAACATCTGTGCGCTTTTAATTTATCGATTCATCCAACTCATATGTCATGTTTTTTAACACACCCCAGCATGCTCTGCATCATTTTTAACCCGATTTCCACTTAACTAAAGCAATTAAATTCACCCTGGATTAATTAAAGCATCCATACTTTAGTGCTTAAGTCAGCGTGAGCTGCTTTCCCCAAATGGTTTCTGAATGTCAGAGATTTGACACACCTGATGGGTTTTTTGTCCTTCTGGAAATTCTTCTGTGAATCTCTTTCTTGCTTACTAATGTGCAGTTTGACAGAGCTAGGCAAAGGAGCCTGGTAAGGAGTATGTGTGGGCTACTGAAGGAAGGATTGCAGGGCGTGACTGCTGTGAAAGGCTGTACATGTCTAAATACTGGCCTGATGCCTGCAAGAGTAAAGTAACACTATTGGTAAATAGTCATAGAATCACAGAATAGTTTCAAATTAATTGCATGCAGTCAAAGTAAACAGTTTCATGGACTAACAAATAAAGCGTATGTCAGTGACGTTACTCAGAGCTGTTCATTCTTCTGCTTCTGGGTGAATTTCTGCAAGGTGACCTGGAAGAACACAAGGTCTTAGAGCAACCTAACAGATGTTCTAGATCCTTCTGTTTGTAAGATTTCAGCCTGGCCAAAGTTAGTGATCTCTGAAGAGCAGGCAGTCCAGTCAGCCAGGGCTTTGGTATCCAGCTATAGTAGGATTCAGCACTAACATCAGCAAAATATGTCTTCACTTGCTTACATCTTCATCTAATTTGTCCATTAAGGAGAAATTACTATTTGTAGGCAAACCGTTACATATGAATCACCAAGAATAAAGACCAAACAGAAAAACACCAGAACAGTGTGAACCTACTCATATTTTTTAGGTATTTGGAAAGTGACATTGGGTTTGGATCATTGCTGTGTTTCTATTCTAGTTTGGAGCTCACCTGGAATACATTTGTTGGTTTCAGAATAGACCACCATAAACAGTATTCCATCATCTTTATACACGTGCAAAATCATGCATAATCTCTCAGCAGTAGCAACTTAATCTCTGCTAAAAGGAAGTCCAAGTGTGAGCTACTGCAGAGTCTGAATTAATGATCCCAGAAGGCTCACTGGTCACTGCTAAGGTTCATTGGTAAGAAGGTTGACCTGCATCTGTCTTCAGTACAATTCATGGTGTCAGTGAAACAAAGAATAACGATGATAGTGATGGTTTCTTTTTTTTTATATAACTAGGAATTTGTGCAACTCTCTCCAAAGAGTTTGTGAAAACTGCCCAGTCTGTAGGTTCAGGTAATTTGTGAGACACAACTCTAAGTGTTAATATGGTTGTATGAAAGACTTGAACATTTACTCTCTTTCATGACATCCCCCACACTAGGGCTGCCTTGCACTAATGAGGTTAGGGAAGAACTGTTCGGGCAAAACCAGACTTAAAATATTTGGAAGTCCTTCTTGATGTAAAGACTCAAAATGCGTCCATGGTTTGGAAGCAGAACTAAGTTTTTGTTTGACCCCAAGGAAACTTTGTATAAACCTCAACAAGTGCTATGCATGCTATTATCTGTGCATGTTCTCTGCTATTGGATCATAGTAGTTACAGTAGACCAATTAGACATACAAGCGTGTGACCACACATAAAGAACAGTGATCCTTATGCAGTTGTGTAGGTGTATGTGCTGCCAGGCTCATTCCTTTTAATCTGTGTTCTTAAGCGAAAGCTTCAAGACCGAAACTCACTTCTTCCTCCTGAACAGGAACATCTACCGATAAAAATGGTCTTCATTTCTCTTAGATCTGACAAAGGTCTATACAGATCCACAAGCTTTGAACATATCTTCCATGGGAGTATAAGTAGTATCTTTTCAGAATGTTTTAATGTTTGGTTGGTATTTTTTTTTCTGAACATGTTTGTACAGAGCTAATATTACAGAAATAAAGCTGTAGTGGCTCAGACCCAGATTCCATTCTAGCCAGGATTTCAGCCCTGGTCGTGGCATGCAGCAGAGAGTGAGGAAAAGTAAAAAATGCACCCATCTTTGATACTTCTGCAGTAAATTCTTTGGTTCTAGAGGTAACTTGTGTTGGGACTCCCTGCTGTAGATGATGTCTCTTGTGTACAGTAGACTTTGTAGATTCCACGAATTTGTCTAATTACATGTTTAGTCAGGGAATGTTATTCTATGGGATTTAACTTTTCAGATGATCTTGTTAAAATTGATTGATGGAACAGTTATCAGTACCTAAAGGACAGCCAGGGTTACCCGCTTGACCACTTGAGATGATGTCTAAATGCTCTGTTAGTGGAGCCTTAAACCCGTACTTCAACACTCAGTCCTAATTTTCTTTACTGTTTACATTGTGAATAGGCAGACAAAGTCATCTTTTAGGCACACCAACTTGTGGTAAGAAGAATCTGGTTTATAAGAAAGATGAGGGTTTACAACCATTCTGGACACAGCCAGTCTGGTCCTTACTCAAATAGTAACCCCAGCAGGCTTGAAGCAATTTTGGCCAACCTGCCATGAGCATCTCAGCACAATATTCTGTGGTACAGATGTTGTAAGGTTTTGACTTGATATGGGCTGACTCCTGACAGTCTGTGTGGCCTCTGAATAAGCCTGTAGATGGCACAAAGGAAGCTAACCTTCTTATGCCCCATTTGAAAACTTACATTTGGAGGTGAAATTGAGCTGCTTGCAAAATAAGAGCAATATAAGCGCACTGCTTGTGACCTGGCCCAGGACAGGCAGGCATTGAAGATACAAGTTCAAAAACCTTCCAAATCTGCATATTTTTGTGCCCAGAAGCTCAAATAACTTTCAAGAGAAGTATACCAATTTGTCTATTTCATGAAGAGGAACTGAAAAAAGTCTGCAGTAGAGAACCGACAGCCTAGGTCTTAGTAGTACAGGACTGTCTCTGCACCAGGGTAATGTTTGCTCTACAGCAAGAGGAACCAAGCCTGAAGTCTGCCTTCAAATCCTGTTTGCAACTTCAAGTAGGAGGGGAAGGTCTCTCAACCAAGCAGCTGTGTAACTAAACCAAGTTCTGCAACTGCCTCCAAGAGTTTGACTCCTCATATATCCTTTACTGGTTTCTTGCCATGCTCTAGAAGAACACCTCTGGTGAGTATGTACATATGAATACCCTAAGGGTGGGTGAAAGGAGTCTGTACGCAGACTGCAGCTGGGATACCTATGTGTTGAACATCACTGGGCAAAATGGTGGCTTTTGATGCCAGACCATTTGGGCATTATCCCTTACCATTTCCCATCCTAGTCCATGTGTAACAGGCTGTTATCAAATCACCTTTCCTCATGCATCAGGGAATATTAACATTACTCCAAAATAACTATCCAAAGAGAGACAGGCAACTTTTAGATGGACGTTTGGCTGATCTTTCCCACTTAATTCATGTTCCTACATGTGTGCAGCCTACAGGACTTACAAGTCTGTAGTATTCATTGGTCAGCTGAGACCTGTGTTAAGAAAAGTGTCTGGTTTGTTCACGTATCGGTAAGGGCAGAATCCCAAAACCACATTTAGGGTTTTTGCTTTTTCAAACTTCACCCAGGAGATACACACTGGTTCTTAACTTGCTTCAGTGTTGCCATAACTACTCCTGAAGACACCTGTCCACTTTTTGGCAGTGCTGGTATGTGATACACAGTTGTCTTTGTGCAGCCTCTCTGCAGACAGAAATGAGATGGAGCTTGATTGTTCCATTACTTCAACCAATCTTTCTTCATTCCTTCCACACACTTTTAACAGTCAGTTCTGTTCTGGAGTAGGGGACATCTGCTTCACATAGGGAAAATAAGCAGTCAGGAACCCCAGATGACTGTTCGTGTTGTTTGCATGTTAATTGAAACCACCTGGATATAAAATTGGAGTGGGCTGGTTTGTGTCTCACCCTGCAACAATAAGGTCTGATGAATAAGCATAGCAGACCTCTTTCAGATGAGCTGCTCTCTTTTCTATGGAAAAGCAGCTTGACTCTCTTTCTGTTACTCACTGAAGACAGCCTATAAACCAATAGCAGAAAGATTAATGAAGAACAATTTATTACAGCAGTAGCTTGCCTTCTTCTTTTAACCTACACTTGCTTGCATTCTTGCTTATATATTTCTTCTGCAGTCCTAGTGACAGGCTTGGAAATGCCAAAATCTGACCAAGAATCTCTGTCATTTTTCTTATTCTAAAAGTGATATTCCTGTTATGTAGCTTGTAGAATAACCGCAGCAGAGGATTGTAGATTAAACTTTGTGGCTTTAGGTTGCAAGTGTGTTAACATTTACTGCACTCATTTCATCCCAGAGGTTAAATGACAGGTTCCTTCATTTGTCCCAAGTCAGTCCTGGTGTCATATCTTGGCAATGCATACTGCAGTGGCAGACCACTGAAGGCAGCAGATTACTGTTCAACCTACATACAAGCTTCACAAGGACTGAACAGATCTATGAACCATAGCAAGACCTCTGACCTGGGAGATGCATGAAGAGAGGAATGAACATGGCTTTCAGCTTTACTTAAATTCCTAAAGCACTATAGCAGAGTAAAGAAACACTAAAAAACCCTACTGTGGGAGCTGTTTAGCCCGAGACCCAGCACCATCTAGTAAATCCTTCTGCTGTGCCAGTCTCTGGTGCTCCAGAAATTGGACCCAGCAAATGCAGATCAAAAGTGGGAGCTAAAAGTGGCTTTCCTAGAGACAAGTTCCAGATAACAGACATACATCTCAGACATCACAATTGCTGACTGCTTAATGAGACTTAGGGGCAAGGCAAGGAGAGCAGCTATCTTACAGCAGGTGGTTGGCACTATATTATCTAGCTAGGTCTAGGCTGGTCAGGTCAAAGTTGCTTGGGGTTTTATGCTTTTGTTTTAATATTTATTTGAATAATGGATTGATTTTTGCTCAGTCCCTCTTTCAGGGGGCTGTGATGTGCAAATAGAGTTACTGCTTGTATCTGAGTTTTGACTCCAGAGGAGAGGTTTACAGAACAGGGGCTCTTTTAGGAGTTAAGTGCTATATTGACCTGTAAAGCTACAAAGCAAAAAAAGCTATTTCTCATTTGTATCCAGCTTGTGAGTGAACTCTAGCTTTTTGTCTTTATAACTACTTGAACAGATGTTGATTGAAGAAACAGTATACAATCTACTGATTCAGTTAGCATTCTTGGGACCTTTTCTTTCTATGCAGCTTTATGACAGTATGGTGAGGAAGTTTATAGGCAAAAGCAAGTCATATGCTCACATGTCCCAGTGCAACGGGAGAATCCACGCTGGGCAACCATTAGAAAAGATAACAACGAGTCTCTGCAACGGTTTGGAAGCATGTAGAGAATTTGCATCCAACAAAATTGCTTCCTTCCATGCGACACTTAAAGAAAGGGACTGCAAGCTTGACCACCACATACAGGAGCTGAGAGGTGCCTTGTTCTAGAGAGAGATAATTTTGTATTGAGTTGAGACCCAGATAAAGGGGCAGTGTCTCTACAGTGTGTCAGGGTGTGGAAGGTGGCACCAGGAAACTTGCCACTCATGACTAATGCAGGTTTCCAGAAGAAGCTGCTTTCTGATCATTCACCTCCAGGTCCTCTACACCATGGCAAGTAAAGAGAGTGGGACTGAAGTGATTACCTTTCTTACAGTGATTTGGGAAAATGTATCGATTTCAGCCCAAACAAGACTTTTAATTGCCGCGAAATGGATAATAGGGAAAAAGGAATTGTTTGTGCCACCAGGTCTTCATACTTGAAGGTTTGATCCCTTTCTTTATGGCTCAACTATATGGCTGACAGTAGCAGCAGTCAACATATCTAGGCAGTGAAAAGCAGTGCATGATAGTCTCTGTGATGTAATGCATGTAGACAGAAGGAATAGTTAGTCACATGGCATTTAAGTTGCTACTAGTTCATCATGTTGTATGTCATGAAAGGGTGTTTGATGATGACGTGAACCAGCTGCAAAAAGCAAAACTGGTAGAACTTTAGCATAAATTTTTCACTGAATTCAGTAAAGCACTTGTGAACAGATGTCATAGCTGAAGTCACAGCACTGCTGTCGGAAATTATATTTATTCAGGTTTGTATTCATTTCTTGAGTGAGGAAGAAAAGGACTGAACAAGACTTACAGTAAGAGAGGACGACAGGAATGAAGAAGAATGAAGTCCTATCGGGAACTATATATTGTATCCCTCCTACCAAAGGATGGATAATGTGGCCCTAAGAGAGATGAGGGTAACAACTAAACCCCAGACATTAGCACACCGATTTTATTATTTTTCTACTATAAAAAATAGGCTAAAAAAGGTTATGCAGGTGACATCTATCCCATCAACCTGTAGGCTTAACTAAAATAATTCTCAGCACTCCAAATTTTAACTCAGGTTAGAAGTCTGAACTGACTTTTTTCTGATCATTTTTTTCCCAATTCAGATAAGAAAAAACTTGGGAAACTCTATTCTGAAATGTGTTTTTGCAGCAGATCAATGGGACAGCAAAGATTAATGAGAGTTACAGAATTGAAAAGTGGAGAAGTTGTATAACCGGACAATTACACATTTCCTTGTAGGAAATCCATTACTCAGGTTCTTCTTGATCATTCAGGTTAAAGGGATAATAGAAGCAAGGAGACATTAGGACCTTTTAATGATTGATAGTAGCTTTTGAGTTTATTTTTGGCATTGTAAAACTCGGTGTTAGTTTCTGATTACTATGAAGGGTGAAAAGACAGGGAAATACTATCTTTATCAAACTGCATCAGAGAGAAGAGCATGAAAGTGTACCTTTTCTCAAAGATTCACTTCATTGCTCCCATTTTCTGTTATTCCTCTGTTGTTTTGGGTTTTATTTTAATTTCTCTGACTTGTAACTGCACATTCAGTCTTTGGCAGGCACATAAATTCACAGGTTGCCTTGTTCGTGTGGAAGACACGGGCATTTGGGAGTGTGAATATGCCTTAGTGTAACATTTATGTGCAACTGACTTAATAAACCACTTGTTTCTTTCCATTGCTCTGCATATGTACAACATACGATTCCTGGCACCAAGACCTGTGACTACCTTTAGTATTCATAGGCTTTACTTTATTTGCATAAATGAATATTTGCTCAGAATGTGTCTTGCCCCTTAATAATACAAGAGGGAGGGATAAGGGTTAATGGTGCTTTCTTGCCAATACACACAGGGTAAAAGCAGTCACTCTGGGATTTGGGAAAACAAGATTCAGCAGGGATATTAGTGGCAAAGTGCATTTGTTGTAGATGAAAGCTTGTGTTATTCCTGTGCTCAAGACTCTTACACTGAAAAATAACATGTCAAAGGGTCTAAAAATTTTGGGAACATTACATTAAAAAAGTGTTATGGAAGGAGAAAGATGGTTCATTATCAAATGTTTGGGGGGCTGAATGTTTTGTGTTCTGCTTTCTGTGAGAATTGGATGTTATCTAGAGGAACAATGCAGAGTAATGTCAGACTTAAGTCTGTTCACATTCTCTCATTATTTATCCCAAACTTCATCAATAGTCTTTGAAGAATAGTGGTTTTATTTCCAGGATGCCCAATGCGTGTTTTATTAAATAGTAATCAATACTTCCTTTGGGAAATGAAGAACTGAACTACCACAACTTATCCTAGATTTTTTTTTTTTTCCCCAGTAAATGAATATATTTAAACATCTGTATAAGTATTTGGTAGTGGTTTTTTAGTGTAGATTTACATGAGTACATGTATGACTCTGTATGCTGTTTTTCTTTCCTTTCTTTCCAGCTGCTTGCCCGGTTCTGTGCAGTGGCAATGGTCAGTACTCCAAAGGCACCTGCCTTTGCTACAGTGGCTGGAAAGGTCCAGAATGTGATGTACCCATCAGCCAGTGTATTGATCCCTCATGTGGAGGTCATGGTTCCTGCATCGATGGGAACTGTGTCTGTTCAGTTGGCTATAAAGGAGAAAACTGTGAAGAAGGTAGGGCATTTTCTTCCCTTGCTGTGAGTTTGTTTTCTGGGGTTTCGAGTTGTTTAATAGGTATAAAAAAATCAAAGAACAGAATAAAAATTTTAATGTGAAAGTAGCATAGGAGATTACTGTATAAGAGGGAAAAATTATAGTCCATAACAATTTTACTGATCAAAGCTCAGACAACACTTCTGGCCTTCTGTATACATTGTTTTGCAGTATTAAGACTGTCTGACACAAGTAAACCTGAATAATCCCTTTGCTGAAGAGTGAAGGTAAATCTTTTCGTATGGATTATATTTATTGAACAATTTAGATGTGAAATGCAGAGGACTAAAGAACAGTGATAGACAGAATTGTATAGCTGCAGCTCCACACAAAGCAAACATTATCAGTCACTATTAATACAAAAATTGATGAAACAAATTTCAAAGACTTAAGTATTCATGTTACTTAGACTTAATGTAGGGCAAATTACTCCTGTTAGCTGTAGTCATATGGGATTAAAGAAAGGTAGATTGTGCACAAAACCAGTGTGTCCTTTAAATGCAAAAAAGCTCTTCATGCTGAAAGTGTCCAATTCCTTGTGTATGTAGAATGAGAAAATTTAACAAAATAACCCACGCAAATGTGGTTGTAGATTAAGCTCAATATTGGTTTTATTCACAGTGGTTTATCTTAAAATGCACAACGTAAATTAGATTGCTTTTCTTTTAAAAATATATTAATATGGTTTTAAAGGGGAATTTAACTCCCCAGCCAATTGTTAAATAGGCAGTTCAGTATACCTTGGAATATCCTCAGAGAAGTAATAGTTCAGGCTGATTTATGATGACATTCCAGAGCTTATTAATTCTCCAAAAGGCGGATCAGCTTGAGGACTAAAGTGATAGGACCTTATAGCTTGAAGTGATAGCTTGAGGACTGCACGGTTTTAGGACTAAAGAGTCTCTCTGGAGTATTCTGAGTGGGAGGCAGAGCTGTGCACCATGTATATCAATTTTCATCCTACCCCCGACAAAGGGAACAAAACTAGAGGGACCTAAACCACTAAGGGTTTTATTCTCTGGGCATGGACTGCAGTCAACTGCAGGACAAGATCTTGTGTTAGTCTCAATGAACTTGCTTTTCTAAAAGGAAAAAAGAAAAAAAAAAGCAGGGTTCCTCACTAGTTGCCAACGCTGCAGCTGGGTTTTCAGTTCATTCTTGTCATCTCCTTCCCAGAAAGCTTTGCAACACTGGTTATTAAAGCTCTAATCCAAAACTCAGTTGAAGTCAGTAGAGTTTTCCCATTGTTACATACATACATTGTTATATAGGTTATATTTATGGCTTTATCCAGAAAATGCTGTAATGTCCTTTTGGCTGCTAGAATTGAGAGTTCTCAGTTCACCCTTATTGTGTGATTATAGGAAATAACTGAAAATTACCTGAAATGCCTTGCTATAGCTAGCATTCTCATTGAAATCTAAGTTGGAAAAGACTGTCTGTGCCCAAGGAACACAAAATCTCTTTCTGTTACTAAATGCAATTGTTTGCTTAGCCTAATTAAATTATATAAGCTTTATTATGTTTTGTGTTGTCATATCAATGCTTGTATTATTAGAAAGACTATGGCAGATAGCCTAAAATGGTCTTTCCTTCATTTGATTCTGTACATTTCACTTTGTAAGCAATCCCTCCCTCATCTTGATTGTAATTCCCAGCTACTTGCATGGAACTTTTAGTTCTCTCTGCTTTCAGTTGTTTAGAATGGCTGTGGTATATCTGGGCTAGGCATCTTGAATCCCCTAGCACTCCTGTAAGAGAAATAGGCTCTTGCAGTGAAAGAAGTGAATTGCTATCTGAGGTGAAAAGCTATACATTATTTAATCAACACTGTACTTCAAAGTATGAGGGTTTTTTAAGAAAGATAAGTGGATGACAAAGGCAGGAGTGATTGACTACAAACGTACAAGGGGCCAATAGCATGAAAAGAAAGGTTAAAATAACTTTTTGCATACAGCATTGGGCAATACATGAGTCAATAAATTAATTTACAAATAAATAAAAATAACCCATCGTGGATCTACTCTGAAATTCCATTTCTTCTGTACATATTTCTCACATTAGTATTGAAAAACAATATAGCATTAGGCGGTGTCTCTCCAGTTCCAGGGAATCATCTGACTTTATGAAAAGGTTTTGCATAAATTAAAGTTCTATCATTCTAATGGTAGAATGACATAAATAAATATAGTTGCATTTATATATATTATATATGAAATCTCCTCTACTGTTTTGAACTTCCGAAAGGAATTGAGGAGGTTGATTTATTCGCCATTTTCCTACTAGGATATTGAATTAGAACAAATGGGGCAGCATGTTTTTTCTTCCCATTAGTTTTCATTTCTGATATTCATCATGGTCATATCGTTCAAACAATTTACCTGAAATGAAAATGGCACCACAGTCAATATTTGTGATGCACAATTTTTGCAGCATAAACACTGTTGTTCTATTAACAAATTTTCACACAAGATGAAGTGGCATATTAGTCAGGTTTCATTCAATCTGGTTTTGGGAGAGACAAGTGAAATTGCCAAATGAGGTGAAGTTAAGGGTGGTTCTCTTCTGAGTTTCATGGTCGAGTCATTTTTCAATGACATTTAACTTTGTAGGTGTAATTCATGGCTCTTTGGGGGCTTTATGATACATATTGTTCAGAAAACTCCTTGACCTCCTTTTTTGTCTTTAGGGGTATAAATTGCTTTCAGTACCATTTTTGTCAAACCTACAGAGAGCCCAATGCTAAATGAGGTCTAATGATCTGAGCTGCCAAGGGGCTATGAGTTCTAAGTCTAATGTACTTACTTGCTAAGGTGTGTTCTCCTTTGTTTAAACACCAGAGAAGCTCCATTTATAAATCCTTATTGCATACCATTATAAACCCTTCTAAAGACTCAGGGCCAGAACTTCTGCAGCATAAGACAGTGTAGTTCTATTGCAGGTAATCATGTTATGCTAATTTTAACAGCTGAAGATCTGGCCCAAGATGATAGCTCTAAGAGCATGTATTAAAATAGAAAAAGATTTGAGTTCAAAGTAAAAACTCTCTTCAATTTAAACTTTGCAAGCTATTACTTACCCATATGATAGAATAAAAGAGCTATAAAGTGTATTTGTCTAGAACAAAGTACGAACTTAGGTCATATGTTATTCTATAAAACAAGGGAGATTGGGGTCTTAGGGATATTGATAGGCTTTGGAAATAAATCTTATCTGCATAAACAGTTAATTCAGGATAGGAGCAAGGCAGTTAATTTACATAGGAGAAGGTGGTGTTTGTCATATGCTCCACATAGCTTCTATTAGTGCTTTCATTTGGGAAGACAATACATTTCTGAAATGGAGAGTACATTAGGACTCATCAGTATCTCCTAAAGTTAGCTGTTCTGCCACATGCAATGCTGCACATATCTTGCCTTTTACATTTTCCATTAAAATATCATAAACCAGAAAATCTGAAACAGTCTATGAATTTATCAAATGTTATCTGAGCTGAACAACAAAACAATCTTGCTTTACCTATAAATATGAAATTGCATTCTAATGTTTTCATTTCCAATTAACTAAGCATTAAATCTTAAAAAGAACCCAATCAAACAAAAACCCTATAGGCAGTGTGGTCATTAAAATGATAGTCTTAGTAAAAATTTTATAGTAATTTATTCCTGTGCTACTGTAGTCTGAATTAAAGTCAAAACTCTTCTGATAACTGATGTTATTGTACCTGTAAATGCGCTTGCCTCAATCCTCTGTGTGTATCTAATCTATATACTTACTTTAAATGTTCTGCAACTACATAAAATAATTTGACAAGACTATATTTATAGAAAAGTTGAGATTTGAAAGATCAAGTATTGTTCACATAAGGTAGAGTGAAAATGTCTCTGCCTTCATTTAGAAGGATCAATTTTAAAAAGATGAGAGATAAATCATTTTCATTATAAACTCAGATCTTGCTGGAGCTGCAAGAGAGCATGCCAATCATTTCTGGTCCTTCTGTTGTGAGCTAATATGTACCAGTCATGAGATGAATTCATTTTATTCAGGACATGTATTTGACCTTGGCCCTCAATTCCACAGCAAAAGGCAGTTGGTTAAAGCCTCTCTGTTGGTATTTGCGGTAGAGCATAGGATGCTTATACAAATTTATTATATAAGATAAAAATTTGGAAAACCATGATGTTACTGATATGTGGCACTCATAACATTCCTTTATTTATCAGGATTAAAGGAGCAACTGAAGTTTCATTCAAGGATTTTCTAGCATAGCCCTATTTATTTCCTTTCTTGGTCTGTTGTTTCTGGACTGAGAAAAGACGAAATCCATATCTATGTGTGTTTTTCTTTTTTTCTGTAAGAGGAATTATCTGCCGGTTAAAATATGGGTTGAAGTAACTAGGATTCTGAGTTTCACAGCTGAGCTACTAATGGACCACGAATCAAAGGATCAGAAGTGCCTGAATAATTTAGGAGTCTGAATGAAAGTGAAAGCCAGTGATATTTTGACTTCTAGCTACTGAAAGTGGACATCATGATGTTATTCTCACAGTACTCCAGCATTTCAATAGTAGTGCTAGCAGTATCGATGAAGGTACTCCAAACAAAATCCTGTAAGAAGTTCCAGTTCTTCACTTAGGGTTTTTTATTTTCTTATTCAGCTACAGTACATGGGTCATTGGAACGTCAATGTATTTCAGAAGAAATGTCCCCAGGTGAAGGCTGATGCATGGAACTCTTAATATATATATTAGTGTCATTTTTACATCTTTGTGCTTCTTCCCTACAGCAATCCTGAAGTACGGTCTCATTGTTCAGTCACACCCTGCTTTACCTGGAGCCAGTGTAAAACACCAATTATTCTGTGCTTTCCCATTCTCAGACCAGGTGTTAATATGACTTGAAGAACTACCTCAATTTGCTTGATTTATGACAGGGATATAAACTTTTCAGAGCATTCATCTACATGTTCTCCAAACATCATATTGTGTGAACTGACCTTTGCATACGTTGTTTTTTTTTCTCTGTAGTTGATTGCTTAGATCCAACGTGCTCCAGCCATGGAGTCTGCGTGAATGGAGAATGTCTCTGCAGCCCAGGCTGGGGTGGAATAAACTGTGAGCTTCCCAGAGCCCAGTGTCCAGACCAGTGCAGTGGGCACGGTTCCTACCTGTCTGACACAGGTCTGTGTAGCTGTGATCCCAACTGGATGGGTCCTGACTGCTCCGTTGGTAAGAACAATATTTTTTCCTGATTCCATAGAATCCCAGCCTGGTTTGTGTTGGAAGGGACCTTAAAGCTCCTCCAGTTCCAACCCCTGCCACAGGCAGAGACACCTTCCACTGGAGCAGCTTGCTCCAAGCCCCTGTGTCCAACCTGGCCTTGAGCACTGCCAGGGATGGGGCAGCCACAGCTTCTCTGGGCACCCTGAGCCAGCGCCTCAGCACCCTCACAGGGAAGAGCTTCCACCTAAGAGCTCAGCTCAATCTTCCCTCTGGCAGGTTAAAGCCATCCCCTTATCCTGTCCCTATGGGCCCTTGTAAAATATCCCTCTCCAGTTTTCTTGTAGCCCCCGTTAGGTATTGTAAGACTGTCATAAGGTCTTCCCAAAACCTTCTCTTCTCCAACCTTGCAATAATATTCCTGTTTTGTTAAAATGTTAATATCTGTGGTGAGTTTGAAATGCACATAGTTTAGATCATAGTCCTTGGAGCATGTCTGGCCATGTTTAGTGTGTTGGGAAGAAGTGTGTCTATGTCTTAGATACTATTTTTTGTGACTCTTAATTTGGTGCTGCCAGCTGGGGGGCAAGCAGGATGCAGGTTAGGAGTTTCTGTTTCATTCTAATACTGACTCTCATTAGGTCTGAAAGAGCTACTTAAGCGCTTCACATCTCTTGCCCAATTGTAAAAAAAAAATAAAAATCCATAATTTATAAATATGTTTTACATATTTATATGTACAGAAAACTTCCATGATTTATCAATATGCTTATAACACTATAACACTAAAACTGAGTATGTTTTGGGGGGTCCTTTACCATGCATCAAAATGCTATTCATTGATGAAAAACATCACAAAGCAGAAAAATCTCTTTTCTACTACGCGTTACTTTTCCCTTCCCAGTTGTACATGTATTGTTAAAGAAAATAATACAAGAGCAAGAGATTCTAAAAGGCACAAAAGTGTAGGCTAAAAAATTTCATCCTCTCCAGACCTACAGTTGTAAAACTTGATTATTCTGACAGAAGGAGCTGAAGAGAAAAAAAAAGATCCAATACCTAAGAGTTTTGACAAGACAGCGAGTGTTCTATTTGTGGGGAAAATGTTGCTGGGAATTTTCTGTTTATATCATAAGCTGAACCTTGAGACAGAGCTGTAGCGCATAAGCAAGTCTCTCAAAATAATATTTGCAGTTTTCACACTTTTCCAGTTATTCCTTGAGTTTAATGACTTAGAATACCCCACCAGGGGACTGAATATCAAGATGTGGGTTTTTTCTGCTTCCTGCATCAGCAGCCAGAAAAATTAATGAATGAGAGTTTCACTGTCAGTGTCTTTGATAATGCATGATTCAAAAGACCCCTCTACTTCTCTACAACTTCAGCTGACAAAGAGCAGTAGAAGAATTTTTGTAGTGAGGCACTGAGTAGCTGACTGTGGTAGCAATAGGATCTCTTCCTTGAAAGTGTCTTACCAGGCACTCCTGGAGTCCAAGTGACCCTGAATTGTCACTGTTCTCTGCTGAGTGAGTTTAGGTGAGTTTCAGTCTCATTCTTTGCAAATCAATGTCTGTGTCGGAATCAGCAGAGGTCCGGGTTTGGGTAAAAAAGAGCTGCGTTTTCCCCTTCTTCACTGCTGCAGGTGTTGAGGAAGCTACCTCTGGAATGGGTTTGCATTTGAATGGAGGACATAACTTTACAGCAGTCTGTCCAGCAACAACTTTTTAGTCATTCAGTTTGGTTTTAAGCAAAAGTTAAATGCGAGTTTTAATCAGAATGTGAACAGGCCAGCTTTTGACAGCGTAGGGTTTTCAGCATAAGCGTACCTGTCCTGCTCCCCTTTCCCTTCTTGACTAGGTTGCTGCTTCCGCCCCATTGCCATGATATAAGCTAGCTGTAACCTTTATTCTTTTCTCCCCCCAGAAGTGTGCTCCGTGGACTGTGGCACCCACGGGGTATGCATTGGTGGAGCATGTCGCTGTGAAGAAGGGTGGACAGGAGAGGCGTGTGACCAGCGTGTGTGTCATCCCCGTTGTACAGAGCACGGAACTTGTAAAGATGGGAAATGTGAATGCAGAGAGGGCTGGAATGGGGAACACTGCACCATTGGTAGGCAAACGACAGGCACCGAAACAGGCACATATTGCTTTCTTTTCATAAATCGTAGAGACATAGTTACTGTTGTGTATTGTAATAGGCTGTTTCTTTAAGGACCCTAGTGCTTCCAAATATTATCTCTGACTCAAAATGTGTTGGGTGAAATGCAGAAAGCTCTTGGAATCATTTAGAACCAATAACAAGTTGATTTGCAGAGTAAAAAAACCCAAGAACAAATTCCACATCAAATGAATGTTAGTAAGTAAGGATGTAACAAATGGTCCATCACGGTATCATCTGAGCCAAGATTTTCAGACTTAACTAAACATTCCTTTGTGTGAATGGCATCTTTTTAATTTCCTAGGCTGATGCATCAGTGCTCTCCTGCTATTATATATCCCGTCTGAAACACCACCATCACCACCACACAGAGCAGGGGTCAACTCGGGGAGGAAGAAGTGTTCCTGGTGTAACAAAAATAGCTCCCTCACCTTCTCCTGTGCTGTGCTGTGGCAGTGGGCATGGTGTTTGCATATAGACGGTCCCAGCATGAGAGGGCCCGTCAGTAGGGCAGCATGCTGTTGTACCCTTTCCTAATGGCGTGCTGCTCAGTACAACACTGGCTTCATGCAGAGTGCCGTGACTAATACGGCTGCAGCTCAGCTGTGATGTGTCAGCCTGGGAAGTTCAAAAAGGTTATACTTACACAAAGCAACAATGTGCTCTCCTCTCAATTATCGTGCTTGAAGAACTATTCTGAAGAGGAATTAACTGTTCCTAAATGGAGTTCTTCATTTTGTCTCTACAAGCAATCAGGTAGTGTATTTGGATGATTTTGTAAAGTTACTGACAACAAAGGAGAGCATTGTTATTTTCCATAAAAAATGGGAAATTCTGAGTGATCACTTCTTTTCTGAGAAAGTCTGAGCAAAATTACCTGGAACAAAGGTATCCAACTCCTGAGACAGTGTGAGATTGACACAATTGTGTTTTTCTCCAAGGAATTTTTGGAGGACTAAGTTATACCTTAAGAAAAGCCTAGTGACTCCAAAGACAAGGTCATATTGATTTAACTATCTTAAGGTGTTAAGTTTAACAAAGGAATAGGTCAATTGAGATTTTCATGGCAATCAGGGACCTTAATGGGACAGTCCTGTTACAAGTGAATTGTTATTTCTTAAAGTATGGTGAGATTCCTGCATCCCTCAAGCTGTTTTTGTTTGTCATTCCCCTCTGATTTCCTGGATGTACAAACCATTTCTAATACACACAAGTTGGAAAAGTATGCTCTTATTGAAAAGAATTAAAAACAAAACGTACATCATTTGGGGGCATATCCTTTGAGCTGTGGTGCTGCATGTTTCCACCACACTACGCTAATATGCTTTAAATCAAAGCTTTTATGACTGAACACTTTGTGACCAGCAGAGATGCAGAGTGTTTTTTCACAATTGCTTTCTGACTTCCATCATATCAACGTATCTCTGCTAGATTAATCCAGGCATTTTGTTTCTATGTTAAATGCTTCCCTGATCCTCACAAAATGCCTAGAATATAAATTTTCTTTGCATTAAGTTGTGTAATAATTGCTTATTTTAAAAGTTGCTGCTTTGCACAAAATTTGTTTTGATTTATAATCTCCTAGTAATATGCCTCTGTTTAGAAGTAATTAGTACATTGAAAGTCTTCATTACTGTGCACACAAAAAGTGTTCTTTTACTGATACCTTGAAAGAATGCTGGAAATTACAAGCTGAACTAGTGAACTCTCAAGTGAGATTTTTAGTCTAATTTTAGAGCTGTGAAAGCAGTATTTTCCCTGTTACTGTTGCATATTATCAGTTCTTTTCAGAGGAAGGGTGATACTGCTAAAATGGTTAAAATATGCACAGCCTTTTTTTGTTTGCTATGTATTAGAAAGATTTTCTTGAAACTGAATGGGGGTCTGCCCATGGCAAAGATGGGACTATAGCAAAAAAATCAGGTTTGCCCTTGTAGTTATTATATATAAAGTTTGTGCAGCCAGAAGTTGTGTGCAGACAGACAGATATCCCTGCGACAGGCCTGCATTGGTAGGGATTTCTATACTCTCTTCTCGTGAGACCCGATTGTGAGGCCATTCACGGAAGCACAGAGCATGATGCCAGAAATGGAGTTCAGTTCAGAGGGACAGCTCGGTTTGATTCCACCAGTTCATGTTATGTGGGGCTGGAACGGAGTTCGGAGGATAAGGCTGGTAAAAGTAATTTTGGTCAGTATTTGTACAAAAAATGCTGGGAGATTCCACTGGAAAATTTGTCCTCAGAGTGACTCGGAAGCAAGGATCGGTTGCTCAGGATGTTTGAAATTTTAGTGTGAAGAACTAAAGGGGACTTAGAGTTTATGGAAACTCATTTTAATGTAGAGATTTCCCTCAATGGCTTTGCTTTCAGCTGAAAGGTTGACAGACCGTTTAATGTCAGAATTACTCACCGAGGAGTGTCCACCTAAAAAGCTAACATTGAGAAATGCAAATCTGCAATCTCTTGAAGTCAGTAGAAAAACTAGCTTTGATTTCAATGGCTTCAGGCAAAGCCCACTGAAGACAAGTTGACCTAATTTGTGAGGAAAAAAAACAGGTTTCTATATACAAACCAAAATACTTGTGTTTTTAATTTGCCTTTCTTTACCAGTTTCACATGGTATATTAAGAAGTCAGTGGAAAAGAACTTATTATAGTGACCTGCAGGTATCCAACTTCACTCAGGATATTGTACTCTATTTAATATGAAACTAGGCCTTTGTATAGAGATGTGACAGATTGCACACTCTTTGGTGTATCAGTGTTGATTATCTAAGCTCAAAACATGTAACAAAAATGCAGTTTCTCTCAGCAATACTTGCATTTTAAGAGAAACACTGCAAACAGTCTCCCTGAATGCCACTATTAGCTGGGTGCTCACAAGCTGTTTGGGCAAAGCAGCTTTTTTCCATGTGCACCAACAGAATGACTTATAAGAATCAGAGAATGCAAACTCCACATTGCACAGTTTTGATAAATCTCTATCCAAATAACTGAAAAATGCAAGGAGTGGTGCCTGCTCTTGCTCAGATGTTGTATGCAGCAGAGCAGAACTCTACACCAGGCACTGTATTTCACTTTGTTACTTCAGGTAAGAAGAAGGATTGCTTACTGGAGTGATGATAAAGAAAATGAATCTTTTCCCAGTGCAAAAATAGACCTGTCAGGATATGTTTATTAAGTGATTACTATTCATTGATTGCAATTATGGAGGAATTTATAACTAAATAATAGAGGGTAAAGTAGAGAAGGAAAAAAATATTGGAAAACTAATAACAAAGCAAATGGCTAAGGTATAGCAGTTGCTAAATCTTGAACCGATTTCATGCTGGAATTTTATGATGGGGGATTTAGCTCTTCCTTGAATTATCTGAATGTTGTTAAAGCTGTTACAAAACAGATCTGTTACTGTCACTGAAAATAATATTTAGATGTTTCAAATTGTTGTTTTTAAAGTATTGTTGAGAATCTTCTCCATATATGCTGTCAGGATAGTACGCTAAGGAAAGTGTGATATATAGAGAGATCTTTTGAAACAGTCAAAAATACCATTTTAAAAGTTTAACTCCCTCTGTTATTCATATTGCTGCAGCATGAAATACTCTTATTAAGTCATTGGTAAAAATCTTGCTGTGAGACCAGTGAAATAAAGGTTTAATTCTAAATATTTAAGAGTAAAATGTAGAAGTCTGCAAATATATCTTATAAGGTGAGCTCTCACCTGAAGGAGATATATGAGGTTTTCTTGGTGGCATCTGTCATATTCCCAAAGCTTTACTCTTATCTGCTCACATACTACATTAGATGTCAGTTAAGCATTCCTGCTTCCAGATAGTAAGTGGCAAAAGGTTGTAGTCAAGGCTACTTAATGGCAAATGAACTATCCCTGCCTTGACAGCAATAGAAGCTGAACCTCCAGCTATCTACCTGCTAAGCAAAGCACAGCCAGGGTGATCTGTGCACCTCTGCAGGCTCTGCTTAGAATTGATTAGGTCAGAAAAGACTCTTAAGATCATCGAGTCCAACCATAAGCTCAACACTGCTTTGGCCTTGCTGCTGCTTTTTGGAATCTAACTCCAGAGGTGGAGGTGCCACTCTCTGTCCTCCTCTGAGCCCTTGGCCTCTCTGCTGAAAATGCCAAATGGTAGGATGCATTCCTTAGTAAAAAAGGGATCTGGAAATCTCTGTTAGCCCTATGCCTTACCTTCTATGTTCCCAGAGCCTTGAATAAAGAAGCAAGATTTTGAAGAACCAGGATCATTTGGGGAAATAACCTAAAATTTTCAGATACATAAAAACATGTGGGAAACAGCGAGGATTCCCTGTCCAGGATGACTGAGATAAGAAGTTTAAGTTACAGTATAGGAGATTTGGGTTATGTGTTAGGAAAAACCTTGTAAGGTAACTGAAAAACAGCAAGTTGTGGAATCCTCATCAATGGAGCTTTTAAATACGAATTAGACAAAGCTGCGTCAGGAACAGCAGAGGTAATTCATCTTCATGTGCTGACTAGTCATTGAACTGTATGAGCTTTCTTCCAGTCTGTTTTGAAGTGAGGAGGAAGCATTCATTCCAAGTACTTTGTTTTATAATGGCCTATGGTAAGATTTGTATTGTCATCCCCTTTAAGAATCTAACGCTGCTCTTTCTTAGAAGTAAATCGATCATTTATCCAACCAAGGAGACTAATCTATGTGTTCTGTATTTGCAAAACAATGGGTTGTCAATGTATCTATTGAACCATTCTGAAACATCCAAACAAAGAGCAAATATTACACCCAGTAGGTAAATATTTAAGATCCTCACCCTTCAAATCGCCAAGACTCGCCTAACTGCACACTGGGGTGATGCTATTCCACCTCTGGTTTTACTAAAACAAATGTTTACTAAAATACACACACCCCCCCCTCCAAGAGTGTTTTGGGATGACTTTGCCCTTTCCAGCTTTCAGTCATGTTTCTATTTTTTTGTCAGCTGGAAGAAATACCACATACAAAGTGCAAAGGTTTAGATTTTCATCTTACCGTGAAGTCAGTAATCGATAGAAACATTAATAGCGCACCATTGTGTTATCTTTGCATACAGCAGGATATTTTTGTCCAGGGTAATGCTCTCTATGTGAAAGATTTTTTTCTTCTACTACTGATTTTTCTTGTTATAATTACAACAGTAATGATTCAAAGATGAGGCAATTTTCAGGAGAGATGGAAAGTGTGTGGGAGGAGACAGAGGAAAGCCATCGGATCTGACAAAGAGCAATTTAGAAGGAGCTGGATATATTAGACTTCTCTGATGCACTTTAGCTTAAAATTAATCTGTAACAGTTTATAACCTATCAAGGCATAAAAACCCCTCTAATGACACTGATAGAAATTTAGATTGCATGCTCTGGAGAGGGAGGAATACATCTTTTCATTTCATTTGAAAAATGCATAGAATATTTGAGTCATGACCACTTTTGTTTGCTGATGATATAGAAATAGGTTGGTAATACATATGATATGTCCCAAAATGTTAGAGACATTGGCTGTACCTGCAGATTAAGGTTCATCACCTGTACAGTACAGTTATGCTCTTGTCTTTGCACCTGGCAGCAGGTTTCATGATAAGCACATTTGTGATGCAGTCTTTCAGGTATGTAGTGTCCAGCTTTCATGTGATGGTTTCCCCCATGTGTGTCTCCACCAAAACAGGAGAATAGCAGATGCCTCGTAAAGTAATCTAAGAGATTCTCAATGATTTCTGTTATTCTTTGCATGCAATTTACGTTTTCTTCATGCAAGCCGAGAGAGGCTCACCAGGTAGAAGTTTTCCTTACCTGCAGTTTTCATTACATGACCAGAGAGACACTTTGGTCATGTATGTTGTATCATATTGCACTGTATAACCAAACCCAAGGAAATGTGTACTGGTCACTCAGACAAAGAGTCATCCAGTCCAAAGTCACCGTGCTTCAGTAGAGATGCAGGTTCTGGTAAACAAGCAGTTAGGCATTTCTTCCTGGAAAGATGATGCTTTTGGTCCTTTCCAGCTACATTTGCTATTGGTGTTCTTTGCTATTTTGTGAACATGTCATCTTTTATTTCACCTCCAAATTTCTGCATTTGGAGATGGAATCTATAGAGTTGCTGGATTACACACAGTGTAAATAGCTCTCGGTTTAGATTTTTGGGGTTTTTTTGTTTAGATTTTGGTTTGGATTGTGTAGATTTTTGGTTTGGATTTGGATATCCCAATAACTAAAATACACACTGCTAATTTTGTTTCTAAAGGATGAGTACACTTCCTGAACAATTTCTGTAGCACTAATGAATCCAAAACTACCCTATGCAACCTCTTAACTGAGCAAGACAGCCGGCAATATATATTTGGAGGGAAATATTCTAGGTAGAGACTTGTATAGAGTGAGAGTGGTTTAACTTTCAGGGAATTCAGAAACAGAATTCCTTTGCAGAATTTACACAGGGCAGCTGGGGATCTTTTTTGGCTAAAAGGCAAGCTTATTCATGAGGAAGAACTTTCCTGTTTGCATTCAGTGCTGAAGGCTTCCTGTCAATGATTGAAATATGTCACAGTGTAGCATTGAAACACTTGAGTGGCTTTTTTTCTTTCTCTTTGTATAGGATATTTGCAGAACATGACCTTCTTTCTTCCCTTTCTAGCCCCAAAAATTTAATGAGCATTTTTTTCAGCAAGGCTTCCTGCATTTTGTCTAGTACTTAAAAGATGCACCCAGCAGGTACCGGTGAATAGTACCCTAAACTAAAATCAGATTTCTTTTCTTTCTCCTTTTGGAGGGGCTTCACCATGGGTTATATTGATTTTCCAGCAAATTTTTGAACTCTTAAAAGACCACAGAAAGAGGGGGAAGGCAATCAATCAGGCAGCTGATCTAACTTTTGAAAGGGCAAAGCTGATTTTGCTGTTCATAAGAGTATTCCCAGCATCAGGCAATCTTCTCTTCTTCCACAGATAATGTTTTTTGTGTTATTTTGTACCCTGTGGTGTCAAGCACAGCTTCAGCAAGTGAGTGAATTACATGGTGTTGCTGGATACAAAACAACAGACATGGGAATGCTTGTGAGAGGTCAACGACATAGATTGTATAGAGACAGAAGGTAGTACCTGATCTTGAGAAATATATATGTACATACATATAGATAATATTTAGACTTCCTCAGAAACAAATACAAAAGAGAACAATATCTTGCCATCCTTTTGAGGCCTGCTGATAGTGTTCTTGTTAAAGATATCTTTCCCTTAATTGCTTTCATTCTTGCTTATACATTCTCAAGGTGTAATTCTTATAGCTTCAATTTCAGTTTCACATAATATTTCATGCTTGAAGATGCAAATAAAGCCAAATGTGTTTCGTCTGACTGCTGCAAACTCTATGGAATAACAATTCAGACACAAAGCTTTACCTTTTCGGCTTCCTGTCAATTTAGTATCATGTTAACAGTAGGATGCATTAGAAGTTAGAAGCTTGTCTTCCTAAAATACTTGATGCTTTTGAAATTCTCTACTTAATATTTTCTTGGTTTAATGTTGTATTAAAAATATTAATGCCAGAAAGAAAAAGGAAATAATAGTGTCAGTAGCATCTCTGAAGTGTCAGTGCGGGATTTTGCTGTGTGATCTACTTGGCGCTTTGGGGGAAAAATGAAACTGTTGAAAGCTTTCTCTTTAAGCTGTCAGTTATCTGCTGTGCAGCAGCTATTTGCTGAGGATGAAATACACTGATGTTGAATATTGATACATCCTTCTTTCACTAAAAGCCCTACTCAGACAATTTTGAAAAAGATCTTAAGAATGGAATACAGGGCCATGTTCAGGTACCAGCTATGAGGTATCCTGAGCCATCCTCATTGAACAAAGGTTTGATGGAATATATGTTATTCAGCTCTTTTCTCTTGTTCTTTCTTTCCACCCCTATTCTGACCTGCTTAGGAAATGCTTATTAGGATAATCTCACTTCTGGAGATTAGTCTTGAAGGCAGCCTCAGTCTATTTCATTTTAGATATAGTCTATTTGTATATACAAAAAAGAAGTAAAGTTTTCCATCCAACAGATATAATCCTGTAATGTAGATTATATATCTCATATACATCTCATTTGTCCAAATATATTACAAACACTATTTAGGTAACTGCAATGTAAGAGCTAAATACAAATTACATGTTCTTGAAAGCATTCAGGTCTGAGGGCATGGTCCATGTTCATCTCTGGATGTTGAAAGTGCAGGTAGTTGGAGTAACACCTGAGTTATTATTACCTGATTTATAGCTGCCATGAAAATTGTAACTAGGTGTGTGGATTTCTGCGGTCTCCAGCACATACTACTGTAGTGTTTTCAGTATTGATTGACATGTAATTGCCCATCTCATTCTGTCACACCCATGCTGGGATAGAGACAAAGCAGTACTGGGGTCTTATTAATCTACCAGCTGTTCACAGTCATAGAACTAAAAGCCAAAGGAAAAGTGGGACATGAGAAATTAAGGTTACTGTATTTATAGAATCATAGAATAGTTTGGGTTGGAAAGGACCTTAACATCATCCAGTTCCAACCCCCCTGCCATAAGCAGGGACACCTCACACTAAACCATGCCACCCAAGGCTTCGTCCAACCTGGCCTTGAACACTGCCAGGGATGGAGCACTCACAACCTCCCTGGGCAACCCATTCCAGTGCCTCACCACCCTCACAGCAAAGAATTTCTTCCTTAGATCCAATCTAAACCTCCCCTGTTTAAGTTATCCTCATTTTCTCTTCAGTCATTTACAGGAGCAGAGCAGAAAGGATATTCATGGTCCAGCTATTCCTTGAAGGGTGTAAAATCTGAGAGATGATCCTTAGCACTGGTTGTTACACGCTTAAATATTTCACAACAAGCAAGTACCTCCTACGAACACTTAAGCAGTTTTCCTGAAAAAGTAGCAACTTTTGCTTTCACAAAGACTTCAGTGTGGTATGGATCATACCATTATCCCTAATGGAAATTTAGACAGGCTGGGAAAGTTGGGACTGTTCAGCCTGGAGAAGAGAAGGCTGCGTGGAGACCTCATAGCAGCCTTCCAGTATCTGAAGGGGGCCTATAGGGATGCTGGGGGGGACTCTTCATTAGGGACTGTAGTGACAGGACAAGGGGTAACGGGTTCAAACTGAAACAGGAGAGGTTTAGATTGGATCTAAGGAAGAAATTCTTTGCTGTGAGGGTGCTGAGGCACTGGAATGGGTTGGCCAGGGAGGTTGTGAGTGCTCCATCCCTGGCAGTGTTCAAGGCCAGGTTGGATGAAGCCTTGGGTGGCATGGTTTAGTGTGAGGTGTCCCTGCTTATGGCAGGGGGGTTGGAACTGGATGATCTTAAGGTCCTTTCCAACCNTCCATCCCATCCCTGGCACAAGGCCAGGTTGGATGAAGCCTTGGGTGGCATGGTTTAGTGTGAGGTGTCCCTGCTTATGGCAGGGGGGTTGGAACTGGATGATGTTAAGGTCCTTTCCAACCCAAACTATTCTATGATTCTATGACATGTCCATCTGCTTATGTAAAGCTCTGCTCCCTCCCATTCTACTACAAAGATACTTTTACTCCTGCCTTAACGTAATGAGGCTGTTCTATGGCCCATGACTGATACCGAACATCTGGCATTCGTTGCCTTTTCCTGTGCTGTCTCATTGATTACTGGGAGCCATGCAGTGAGTCCCAGATGTTCAAGTGTAAAAGAGTTTCTGCATTCTCTCAAACATGGTTTGCATAATGGCAGCTGAGTCCTAACCAACTCATTTGTATTTTCTCTGCTGTACAAAGCTTTTCAAAAGGCTGTGTGTTTCCTGCACTCTGTGGGTAGGGAACCATAATTTTGTCAAACTTCCAGTCAATGTCAGGGCTTACTGCTTTTTCCTAATCCCATTGTGGTTTTAGTTTCTATTCACAGTTTTTAACAGTGCAGCATGGGGCAGGTTGATTCACTCAGCATCAAGAGACTATGGCCTGCTTTTAAAATGTTGTAAAATAAGATACCATACACAACAACTGCAAGGAAAGGTTTAAGTATTTCTTCCTAAATATTCTGGAATTATTAGGGTAGACTGAACAACATAGATCGGNTGTTGTAAAATAAGATACCATACACAACAACTGCAAGGAAAGGTTTAAGTATTTCTTCCTAAATATTCTGGAATTATTAGGGTAGACTGAACTACATGAGCTGATAGTGAAACTTTCATAAAATTAAAAACATCTTAACATATTTTTTTACAGAAACCCAGAGAAAGTAAAGAGCATTCTCTTCTGTGTTCATTCCAGTTAATTATACAATTGCAGGTGAGAATTTTTTAGGTAGATGTTCAAAGAGTAAAGTTACTGATGAGTGTGACAGATGAGTAAGATTCATAATGCATCTAGGCCAAATATGTTTTAATTTGCCTTCAGTCAGTTTTTCAGAGCATTGAACAACTGAGCTTAGGAGCCACACTGCATCAAGATGCAGTCCCTTGTTGTGAAGGAAATAGTGGTGATAATAGCTTTGTTATCTAAGAAAAACTCTAATGGTGTAGTCATGATTAAAACCCATTCTTTTTAATTAAAAACTAAATCAGTTTGTAGTGAAAAAATATTACTAGGTTGTGATTTTAGGCTAGAACAACACTTAGAGGACAATTACCCAAAAGAACAAATTAAGAACAAAATAAAAGGAAAACAATCAGTTTAGGAATAGCATGTTTACCTGGTAGAACATTGTGATTTATTGATCTTAAAAGTATTACTGCTTCAAACCCTGTAATTGTCCAATTGTTGGACTCAAAAGGGGTTGCTGAGCTTCTCTTGGAATGAGTTACTCGCGAGCAGCTCTGAAGATATTTTTGTAAGTTCAGTGTGCACAAACACAAACTCCTGAGTGTCCCAGCAAGATGCTGATGCTCTTAAAACCAGAGACACATTAGTACAGATGAGAGAGCTGACTTCTTGTTTTAACCACTGGGAATACCAGACAGTGGGACTCGGTTCCTAATGTAGCATGTTGCCACCCACTTTACAGCACATTTTAGACATAAACTGTTCTGACTTCTTTGCTTTCCAGTTAATAAAGCAAGGTAACATGTGTACATGCTGGGTTACAGATCACCTCTCTCTGAAATTAATAGAGGAATTAGCATTATAACATGCAGGTTTACAATGGAAGATAGTGTGCCTAGAATGAAGCCCTTATAGAAAGAGAAGCTAGGTTCGTATTCCCTATATCCTCTAAGTTTTAAATTGCAGAATCCCCTGCATTTGAACAACAAAAATATTACTGAAAGCAGGGAGCCGTGGATCTTTATTTACTGTGAAAAGCGGAAGCACGACATGAATTCATTAAGTGTTAACAGATTCTGATTTATTTTACTCCTTACATTATTTTTCTAGGCTAATTTGTTACAGTACAGGAAAGGTATTAGCAATGTCTCTTTTCTGGTTTCAAACAGGCAAAAAAGGAAAAAAGGTGTTTTAGGCTTAAGACAGAAAATCACTGCATAAGAGTTTCTTAGGAATATGAAATGAGGGTTGACATTGCTCACCATGCAGCATTGTTAATAGATAGTCGATTGGTGGGGGGGAGTGGAAGGGAAGTATAGTGACACACATTCTTAGATCCAACCCATCTTTTTGTTGTCTTTCTTGGAAACTAGGAGCAAAATTGCTTTTTGTTACAGCCTCCCTTGGATCGTTATTAATTGATTCTTTATGAAGCCAATCCATACATATCTTCATCGTGTCCTGTGAATATTTGAACCTTCTTTTCCCTCCAAATAAGTCAGAAATATTGATGTAGAATGGAGGAAGCTTTCCATACTTGAGAACAGGTTATTAGTCAAGGTCACTCTGTGTGTGAAGGCTGAGAGGGCAGTAGTTTCTTGAAGGAGATACTAGGTCAGTGTTACACTATAGAAAATGTAAAGCTTGTGTAAGTAGCTCTACACTCATTGCTTCTGCAGTATTCCGCTACAGACTTGGTTATGAACCAGAAGCCTAAGCAACATATAAGCTGTATTACTCTTCAGTGTGTAACTAGAGATGGCTGAAGGGGAAATGTAAAAAACTATATAGAAGCCTAAGCATTTGCTTGAAGTTGCAGCTTTCCTTAATTCAGATCCAGAGGGGTCTATAAATGTTGTCAGTTTGGTACTTTCCCATTGGAATCTATTGTTATATATTCTATAACAATTTTGTTTGCTTATAGGCTGAAGAAAAAAAGTGAATGAAAATTGGTCAGCCCCTCCCTGCCCTGTAATTTCAAGCAGTAGTTCCTGTACTTTAAATAAATAGTTAATTACATGAAGAGATCACTCAGCAACCTCTATGGATACACTGAAGACTCTCCTGAAGTTGTTAATATTTTCATTCCACATAAAATGTTGTTAAAATAAACACAGCATTTATTAAAACCAAATTATTTAAGATTTCAATCTTCCATACACAGAGAATTGAGTGAGTCTGTCTTCTTTGACCAGTATGTGTATTTCTAGTTAGCATGAAATTCCTAATACCCCTATTACCTAAGTTAAAAGTTCTACTGCATGGAAAGTTTTAAGTATGAGATACTTTGAAAAGGGAAATACTTATTCAGTAGAATTGGGGTAATTTAACATATTTGCCTCCCATTTAAGACTGTGCCTCTATTCAGCCTTTATAGTTAGAGTTTCCCCTAGCACACTAAGGATTTTATCTGAGATAGACACCGTATTTGAAAACAATTTACAGCAAGATGTATATAATGAACCTGATTTCTTAAGGTGGATGTTCCTGTTGATATTAAATGGGAGCTTTCTCAAAAGTTATTTGCAGACTATGCCCCTGGATCTTAATTACTTTTATCTTATGTATTTTATTGCTTTAGGTAAAGATGTTACAAAATGTGAGGAGAGATGTCGTTCAAATGTGAAGAAATAGCAGCAAAGTGAAAAAGTTGTCCGTTCTTTTCAGTCTTGCTTCTGGTTTTTGTCCTATGACTAAAAATTAGAGGTTTATTAAATACAAACTTTCACAGGGCTATGGCTTAAATCAGGTGACTTCATTCCAGCTGAAGAAATAATTAAGATTAGTAAGTTGTTTCATTCAGAATGAGGAGCAGGTATGCAAGCTGGGAAATGCACTTGAGGGGTCTGAAGTTCACTGAGTTGTGCCGTGAGGAGAAGGGTTATGGCATTGAACTGCAAATAGTTTTTCCAGTGAGTGAAACCCAGTTAAAAAGGATTTTTTTGCAAAACCTTCCTAACCACTCACAGCAGTTATTATAGCAAATTGGCTATGCAGTATGCCTGATGAAACATATTCCCACATATGTATTTACTCTGAAACCTAAAGCTGCTCTGAAGTTCACTTTGCTTGATTAAGACCTGTGGAGATCTCCTGAACCCAGTGGAGTCAAACTGCACCAGTCCTCAGGTGAGAGACCTTCAACAAATGCTGTGAGGTTGCAAGGTGTCCCTTTGTTAACTAGGCAAGGAATCCAGAGTGGGGGCCTATGGGTTTCCTCTTGCAGGACAGTACTGCAAGGCAGTACAGTCAGGACAGTACTTCTCATGTTCTCCTCTGAAGTGCTGAAACACTGCTATGCAGTGGGAAAAGGCTGCTATATACTGCTTGGTTTCCCAGCTTTGTTCAAATCATTACTGTCTAAAGGAAAGGCTAATGAACGTGTGTTTCTAGCATGTTCTCTGGAATGTTGTAACAGTTCAACTATGTCTATGAAAAATTATACTATACCCCTTGAAATTACGGGCAATAGGCAGAATACGGTAACACAAGCTATCATTTAATTTGAACACTGAGGCGAATGCTGGTCAGCAGAGTGCTCTCACCTTCTGCAAAGTTTTCCTTGAACTTTTCTAAGATAGCTAATAACCTTGCTAGAAAACAGAAAAGTTAACGGCAGGAAGTGGTGTTTGATGGTTTTCATTTGGGGAGGAGGTGATGTGTGGGTTTGGGTTGGGTTTGGTTTGTTGTTGGAAATTTCTTTTGACTGGTCTTTGTTGCTAATACTGTGAAGTCTGCTTTTGCCTGTTTTGTTTTAAACTAAATCAAATATCATGACAATCCGTAGTTGTGAACCTTTCCACCTACATGAAGCAGGCAATGAAGGACCATAGAATCCTATCACTCAAGATGGAGCCATCTCCAGATTTCTTGGCTACGTCTCCAATTCACTTAGGGATCGCGTTTCTCTTCCCAAGGGAAGTGTTCCCAGCAAACAGTCCCACTCTAATAACATCCTGCCTGTCTCAGCATGGCTTAAACTGCCAAATACAGATGCAAAGCAACCAAGTCAAAACCTAGTTGGTCCTTCTGATGGCTTCAGTGGAGTGGAAAAGAAATACTCCATCTATAAGCAGAAAGAACTGAAGTCTTTCTTTCAGAGAAATAAGGCCATGTGTAGTGAGGCGAGGGCAGGAGCAGGGCTGTCAGTTGCATGATAGTAAATGTTTTTAATGTAAAGCAAGCAGAGCTCAGAGTCCTTCCTCTTTCAGATTCCTTCCAAGCGCACATTAAATCCTCTTGCCTTTCTCAAGGGTGAAATGGTGAAGGGTATCTCCCTTGTACATCAGAATCAGTTCCCCGGATTTATTTAGAATTTAAATATCAAGGCAACTGGCTGTGTTTGGAGGATTATGGGTTTTGTTCCTTCACCACTTAGGCAGAGAAAGAAGGAACAAAAAGAGAGCTGCCTGTGCTTTGTCTGAGCATGCAGGGTTGCAAACAGCTCATTTGTGAAAACAACTTTATTATTTCTGTAGCTTTTATTAGTTATTTGTGCAGTTTGTAGATATAAAGTTGGAAAATTGCACGATATACATGAGGCTTATGTATATTGAAAAGAGATGCAGAATGGATGCAGAGCACTTTAGATTTAAAGGCTTGTTTATGAAACGTATTTTGCATAGTGGAATTTTCATCTTCTATCCTACAACCGCCAAACACCCCAGCATATGCAAATCCATTTGTTTATGTATTTTAATTTCTTTTACATGCATTGCCTATGTGGCAGGATACCGCTGCCATGTCATGGGCATTATTCCATCCTTTATATTGGTACATATTTGAAGTCCATAAATTCTGGCTTTAATATATATGAGATATATTTATGCTAATGTTCAAATATCCATTATTTTTTGTCACTTCTAACCATGTTTTAGTATCACAAAGTTTTGTATTCCTGCAAACCAGAAGGGGTTCAAGCAGCATTTAGTGTGTGTTATCAAGGCTTTTTTCATTCCAGAGCACCCTATGGTGCTTCTTAAAAACTTCTTGATTTTTTTCAGTGTTTTCTTTTGATTTTTCTTTGGAACCGCTGAAATGTTTGGACTCTGTAGTCTGAAACCATTCGGTGTGCAGCTATTTATTGGAATGCGTGTAATTAATACTTGAAAAAGAACAGCTGCAAAATACATCTGTCTATACAGTACTTTTCATCCTGAAGGGATTCCAAAGTTCTGTACCGTATTTAAGGGATAGATGCTCATAGAACATATTAATCTGTTACACAGTAATGGAGGAAAATGAGAACTTATAAGTTAAGGCTCATATTTATTCTTCTGCTAGGGATAACCTGCGCATTTATACGGGATCTGCATTTGCATACCTGAAATGCAATTGCTAAATTACAAATTCTGTGCAGGCGTTAATATCTGATGAACAGCAAGGAGTTACATTTTGATGATACAGGAGAAAACTGGGATTCCCTGCCCTGAGAAGTATGAATTATACAGCTCTAAAACTGCAGGGATTGCAGATAATTCTGTTTGAAAGGGATGACAGGGGGTCATCTAGTCCAGCCTCAAAGCAGGGGTAGTTATGAGGTCAGATATTAGCCCATAGTTTTTGGGGCAGACTTCCTACAGTCCTTTGTATTGCACCTTGAGTATGCTGTTGCTCACCACTCAGTGCCCTAGCTAGGTATCCTCTATAGTTTATTGAGCAACATGAGTAGTGTGTAACATCTGCTTGTTCTCGCTACACTGCCCTACTCGTGCATGTATGTGTGTGGGCACACATCCCGTTCCCTCACAGCCCTGAATGTGAACAGGATTATAAATGCTGGTGTAAACGACTGTTAAGTAGTACTGGTGTAAGGGAAGCAGTTTGGTCACTGCAAATTCTGGCTTAGTTTAGTAGGGCATTTTGGTTGACTTAACTGTTTTGTAATGGTATTAAAATTATTAAAGGAGTTATGGTCAAAGAAATGCAGTTTGTATTTAGAGCAAAAGTGGATAATAGGTGATTTTTATTCATATATATATGTAAGTTCTTACTTACAGGGTAAAGGAATTAATTCCTCTTGTATGCCCTGTGTGGAGGATCTGAGAATAAAGGTATTCTGAAGTCAGTGACTGAAGTAAGGAGTGTGAGCGTCTTCCCCAAAAATCACAAACTGCATTAGATCTGGGATAGTAGTTTAGTTTTAGTAGGACTTTATGAAAACATTTGGAAGTTAAAAACTTCTTGTTAGTGGTATTTGGCTAGAAAGGGTACATCCAAAGATTGTTTCTCTGTGGACTGATCAGGCACCTGCCTGAAAGGAGCATTCTGTTTCCAAGTTCTTTACTGCCTTTCAGACAGAAGGGCTAGTCAGCCATGACCCTTATAAGAGGCAGGAAGTAAAACTACCAGCAGCAGTTTATAATCCAGGGGTTTTCACCATGCGTGGTAGTCACTTAACACATAGAAACCAGTGAAAACCCATGCTTTTCTGAAGAACAACCACAGTGTTAATTTAACCATTAGATGCATGGCTCAGGTACAGCGGAGTGCCATGAACCTTGAAGCTGACTGAAACCCATGTCGTTCTGTTGAATTTGGCTGAATTTTGCTGGTGTGTGTTGGCGCGGGAGTCACGGACAACGCTTAGACGACCAATGTGATCAAGCGAATGCCATCTTTATTCCAAACACTGATCGCTTTTGTAGGGCTACAAAGCGCTTATTCTTACATTATTCTTACATTATTCTTACGTTATCAGCACCTTGTCCGAGCCCTGATTGGGCGGTCTCAAAACTGTTGCTAATTCTAGCTGGTACTTTTCCACCCAGCTACATCATCTTGCCCATCTAGCATTTTCAGTGTGTGTTATGCCATCCGCCGACGTGACTTCTACATTTTACTTCTCCTTTTCTTACTTAAACTGGCTCAAAGGTCCTTTCCTAGAGCCTGCTGTTGCTAAGGGCCTAACTTATGTCAAGCATAAAAGCCTACTTACGTCAAGCAAAGCCTAGCTTATAGTAAGCAACTAAAGGGTCATCACTGCTCAACCCAGGATGGTCCACCACAGGTGTGGACCAGCTTGTGTCCTGGCCCTCAGGTGAGAAGCATGAAGAACCGGTCTGGGCAGTGAAGGAGGATGTGATCCCAGGAGGTCTGGGCACTTCAGATGTAACAGTTAATTTTACATTACAGTGTGTCAGGTTTCCTCAGGCAGATGAGTTTTCAGTATTTTTAGTATACCTTGTGTTCGACAGGGCTAAGGCCAAGGCCTTGTCTGTAGTGTCAGCTTTTGTGTTCTGCATAGCATACGTGTTGGTGGTTGAGTTGTTATCCCTGTTTCTGTGGGGGTGATGCTCCTGTGGAGACTTGAGTTCTCGTATGATCATTTTATGTTAGACCATCATTTCTGGAATGTTAGAAACAATTTTATTGTTTCAAATCTAATTGAGAGACTTAGATGTTGATGTAAATGTGCAAACACAGTGGCAGATAGTGCTTCATTACAAATATCCTGTTCGTAGGGTAGTTTTAGCTCTACATAAATGCAGTTATATTTACTCTATCTATACACTGAACAGAAAATGTCTGACTTGACTTGACTTGGTGTTGGCCTTCTCTGCCTCTGCACTGAAACTTTGTTGTAACAAATAATGTTGCTTAGAAACATCTGAGCAGTAAAGCCGGTGATTGTGATTTTCCTTTAAACTTTAAAGCAGAATAAAGAGTGCTGGGTGGCATTTGTGTCTGGAGACAAGCGAGCCAGTGACAGTGTAGTCTTCTCTGCTGACCCATGAGGGCGTTTGTAAGGAAAAGGAACATCTGCCTCACCGGAGGGTTTTCAATCCAACAAGAGATCTGGGAATACTCTGTACTGCCAGACAAAGGCTTGGTAGCAACAAGCAAGCCTGATCTTGTACTTTTTATACCAGCATTGTCTTAGATTGTAAATCTGTGAAATTTGGGCCTACCTTTGTGACATCTGCATGTAAAAAAGGATTTAAGGAGTTCAGATCTGAGCAGGTGAAGGGTTGGCCTTACCTCTCATTTTATACACCGCATTCACAATATCGTTACATTGGCTTCAACTTTGGACAAGCATGGCCCCATGACATCTCCATCAGCCAGCTGAGTTGTTCTGGGAGCACGGGATAGAGTAGCAGCATCCTTTGCTATCTGGGCTTTGTATGAAAACTACATAAAGGAACGTGAAGCCAGAAATAGCTTTAAAATCACCTGACTTCATGCTTTCCTCCAAAGTTAGAATAGAATACTACAGGTACTTCAGTTAGCTGGGTAAGATTCTGAGTTCATAAATCATCTTAGCTGTTAATAAAAGTCAAACGAGGGTGACGCATTGTTTTCTACCTGAAACAAGGAAAAATCGGGTGCCTTATGTTGAGTTTTATAAATTTCTGTTAGCCAAATGAAACTGAGCTTTTGAAATCAACCTAGTGGCTGGATTTGACAGCACAATATCAAATATCCTTTTGCCACGTATGGATATCACTTAACATAACATTTTTTTGTAGTTTTTCCTGTTTGTCTCTCCCTATGACACGAAGAGGTTAGAGTGGGTAAGGAGTATGGAAATGTGACACAATTCTGTGCATCAGCATATATGGGATTCTTGAATGTTTTTAGTTAACAAGTGTATCTAAAAGGACATCAACGCTTTCCCAAGACATTTGTTCAGAAAACTTCAAATGTGTGTTTTTGAAAAGCTGGGACTGCCACGCATTTCAAGTGGCAGCAAAGCAAATTGCATTGTGTGCAGGGAGGTTGGGGAGCAATTAACTGTGTGAAGCCTCATTTTTATAAATGAGTGACTAAAACTGCCTGCCATAACACTGTGATTAATGTAGGGATTTGAGTTGTTGCTTTGTGTCTATGTTGTATATTATTTTAAATATGAGGTCAATGTTTCGCTTGTTACTCTTCAATTGACTGAATTCACACATCCTGTCTGATAGGTCACTTTATTATTACTGTGCCACTAAACTATTTATGGAGATGTTATTTTAGAGATAAACCCAACTTGAGGAGGCTTCTTTCTCAGAAATGATATTACATATTACAAAGGATGGTGCCAGTCCCTGTATCCAATATCAGAAACATTAATACAGTAAAAGATTATGGTTGTGGTACTGGTTTTATGAATGCAGTTTCACACAGAATTATATTCTAAATGGATTTTGTTACAATAAGATTAATTTGAAAGAACCAGCTATCTTAAATACAAATTTTACTGCATCTTTTATGTACTTTTTTATTGGGCATATGAATAGGAGTTGAATGAGAGTCTTGTTTGAAAATACACTGCATGACTTGAATGTGCTGCTAGGGTCAAATTTTAGCTTGTGCTCACAATCTCAGCAAATAATCTGCTCAGCCTTGTAGAAGAAACTGCATAGCTATGCGGGGCTGCAGCAACGTCTTCTGTCCATGTGTTCCATGTAACTACTTTGCTAATGCTGGTACACATCTGAAATTCACTGCCTGATCACTGACTAAACTACTGTGCACAGAGTAGGTTTCTGTGCAGGATATAATGGCTTTCCATGTTAAGGTCAGCAGTATTGGGGCACGCTGCCTGCACACCATGCTCAGACCACCCACTGCAGTTGGTGGGTGAGGTGGGGCTATGCGGTGGCAAGATATCATGGACATCCCACATTTGCAGGAATAAATCTGGCCTCCTGGCTGCAGCAGAACATGTGGTCTTTCAGCATTGCAGAAGCTTCCCAGTCTTATGACTAAACTTCATAGCATCATAGAATGGTTTGGGGCGGAAGGGACTTTGAAGGTCTTAGTCCTAGTTCTAGTTCCAACCTCCATCAAAAAAACCTTCCCATAAATGCAGTCTTCCTTCCTTCATAGAATCATACAATCCCAGACTGGTTTAGGTTGGAAAGCACCTTAAGATCATCCAGCTTCAACCCCCTGCCACTGGCAGGGACCCCTTCCATAGAGCAGCTTGCTCCAAGCCCCTGTGTCCAACCTGGCCTTGAGCACTGCCAGGGATGGGGCAGCCACAGCTTCTCTGGGCACCCTGTGCCAGCGCCTCAGCACCCTCACAGGGAAAAGCTTCTGCCTTAGATCTAACCTGAACTTCCCCTATTTCAGTTTGAACCCATCACCCCTTGTCCTGTTGCTATAGTCCCTACTGAAGAATCCCTCTCCAGCATCCTTGTACCCCTCTTCAGACAATGTAAGCTGCTCTGAGGTCTCCACACAGCTTCCCTTCTCCAGGCTTAACAGCCTTCTGGAATCTGTCTTTTTTACATACATAAATTGCCCAACTGGGCTCAGCTGAATCTTGCTGTGTATGCTCAACCTTCTGAGCAGACATGGAGTTTTTGACTATAGATCTGTTTGTTTTCCTCAAGTCTCAGGACAGGGTAGCACAAACTCACCCTCTCTTCCCTGCTCAGCTGTTGGCAGCTTGAAGGTGGGGGGAGTGGTGGTGTTGGTTGTGACACCAAAAGCTGCTGGTAGTTAGAGAATTCTGTTGGTTGTGCACAAGAGGGAAACCTCAAGGGTGTCTCCCCCTAAGAAAGTAATGGGAACCCATCTGCTTCAGTCGCTTAAAATGAAGTTGGATAGAGTGGAATGTACTGCTGGGAACAATCCCTTGTCAACAAGGCGCGATGCTCTGACACCCATGGGGGCTTTATTCAGTCTCAGACTTTTGTGACCTGTATTGCAATGTGAGCTTTCCTCCATGTTTTGGGGGGTTTGAGGGTGTTTTTCTGTATTTTTTGTATAATTCTTGTTCTTCGGAAAGATGTGAGTGATGACTTGTCTTGAGACTCCCTTTTTAATACCAGCAGATCCCCTTCATGTGAGGTTTACTTCTCTTCTTCTAAACAGTCACACACGGTGTTCCCACATTTTTCTATTTCATTGGGAAAGCTGATGTTCTCCAAGTCCTTACCTTTACATGTGAAAGACAGAAATTGCGTAGATGCGTAGTAGACAGAACATAGAAAGAAATTCTGTTATGACATACATATGCCAGGCAATTTAAGAAGCCGTACTTAACGTTTGTAGTTGTCTGCCTCCACAGAAAGTATTAGAGTGGAGGGATTCAGGAGTTTGCAGTTCTCAGCCTCTTCAATAAATGAAAGTCTAGCTGGCCCATTCTTTCAACTCGGCATGTATTCCTCTCTCCCACCACATCTGTGAATAGTTATTCCATACATTCCTTTGTTCGATATCTAAAAGAAATATTGGGGGTGTTGGGTAATTTTTAAACATGTTGTCTCTAGAATATACAAAGGTAAAAACAAAGCAGCAGCAAGGAAGGCAGGCACAGCGTCTTGGTGAGAAATGCTTCGGTGCCACAGAGAAGCTTCCCCTCTGTGTGCGTGCGCTCTGAAACGCCAGCTGCACTGCTGTGGTACTTGAGCAGTGACACCAGGTTTGTGCTGCCCTGAAAGGTCTGGTTCACTCTTGACCATTTGCCAATTTGTGTGACTCTCCTGCTTTGAAGACCTGAGCCAGTGCTTCTGCATGGCTCTCTGGCCATGCAGAACGGTCCAAGCACACTCAAAGGGGCCTCACCGCTCACTCAACCCATACTATTTTGCATTGACATAGGTTTAGTTAGATGGTTTTGGTTAGAGCTTATTTTTGTCAAAATGTTACTCTGTAGAAAATAGCTCGTATGTGCCTAGCATAACACTATGTGTCATTTTATTTAGATACCCTTTCTTTGGCTTTAACTAAGCCCTGCAGGCTTTGGAATTGAAGGATTAAAAATAACAATAGCAAATAAAAAGCATAATTTTATTTTCAGTGTTGCTAGGTACCTCGTTCCATGTACCTCATTTATTATTTGCAAGATAGCTGTAGGCATACCAGCAACTCACTGAAGGAATGAATGGAAAATATGAAAACAGTGATTATCCTCTAAAATCCAAATTAAACAGGCTATTGTCACTGCTGCTTTTCCATAATTCCTCTGTATTCTGTAGGTACCATCACCAGACTGCTTTTATTTGTTACAGTTCTGTAGTTAACAGCTGTAATGAGAAGAGGATTTAAATGTGATTTAAATGTAATTTAAATGTTGCCCTTGAAACTCACGTGTACCTTGTGAGCAGGAAAACACTGTGCTGTACAACATACTCCCTACTGCTGGGCATCTTTACCCATAGGACCACCTGGTTCAGCATCAATTCAGGTCAATGGAAAGACTTCACTGGCTGCCAGTGGGCTTTGGGTATGGACATATGAAATGAGGTTCGGTGGAAAGACAAACAAGAGATAGTGTGTTCCAGGCTACAGCTGCACTACACATACACTACAGCTTTGGATCAGAAGGATGCAGCAGGTGTAACCTGTTGATTTATGTCTGGTTTTCCATGTACAAACTGAATAAAGGCTAAAAACACTGTCCGTTTCTCTAAGTGGTTATAACATATCACCTAGAGTCATTCTACTTTTTCTTTCCTCCATATCTCCTATTACCCTTTTTACTTTAATTGTACAGAGACGCTACTTATTCCTTCAAAGACTGAAAGCATTATAAAGAAGATTTCTCTAATTTCTCCTTCCCTATCTGCCCTTTCCCTTCCTTTGTTTTCCAGAATGAGTTGCCCCACTATATGTGGAAGTTTTGATGGTTATTGAGGTTTAGACTGAAACTACAATTTATTCAGACAGTCTTTATATTTTGATGTACTTAAAATGTTTGGTTTGGAGTTTTAAAGTAGTTTATGCAAAGGAAAACCTATGTATGCCTCAGTAGCTGGGTACACATGTACCTGGAGCTTCTGAGTACCAGTGGAAAAGGTACTGAAAAGGAAACAATGACAAAGTACAATGAAATTGAATTTTATTTGATTTGAATTTTTCAAATTTGAAATTGAATGAAAGGGAAAAATGAAATTGAAGGTACAATTTTCAGTACAAGGTACTAAAAAGGTACAGTGTAAAGAAACTCCATGCAGGATTTACCCCAAAGTGGACAGAGTCCCTGAGGTGCTGTCTACATTCTGGAAGTTAATTTGCTGAGTCAACCAATGAATTAATCAGCTCACATTTACCCTCAGAATAATTTTACTGTAGATGAAACCTATGAGTATTCTCTCATAAACATATCTGGACCTGTGGAGAAACCCAGTGCAACCCCTGCCAGGGCAGGGCCACTCAGAGCAGGGCACACAGGGACACGTGCAGGTGGGTTTGGGATGTCTCCATAGAGGGAGACTCCACAACCCCCCTGGGCAGCCTGTGCCAGGCTCTGACACCCTCAGTGGAAAGAAGTTCTTGCTCGTGTTGAGGTGAAACTGGTTGTGTTTTAGTTCATGGCCATTGCTCCTTGTCCTGGCACTGGGCACCACTGAAAAGAGTCTGGCACCATCCTCCTGGCACCTGTCTCCGGGATACTGATCTGCATTGATGAGGTCCCCTCTCAGTCTGCTCTTCTCTAGACTGAACAGGCCCAGCTCCCGCAATCTCTCCTGATAAGAGAGATGCTCCAGACCTCTGAGCATCCCTGTGGCCCTGACTATGGCAGTGGTGGCTGTTTCCTAGACTCACTGTTTGTTTTTTTGTTGTGGCTATGAAAAACACTTTGATTTGTATTGTTATATCATCTTCTAGGCCTCCTCATGGACTGTGGCATTGTGGAGCTCTACGAACAACTAACAAAATCTAAGTGCTTCCATACAGGAGCTTCTTTTCCTAATTTGTCTAAGCAAAGGTCTCCATCCTTTTTGATCCTTTTTCTCCATTGATACTGAGAATATGAAATAGGATCAATGTAGTAACTGTATACATAGAGTTGTAGTTGACTAAATATTCCTCATCCTATTGACGTTCTCATCTTTCACAGTGCTCTGTTAGTGTCCTGTTTTTCTGATAGTACATTATTTACTTAGTATCCTTGGTGGATCCTCTTCCTCCTGGTAATAAGCACAGTCAAGAGACAGAAATCTAATTAATTCCTAGATAAAGGAATTCAACTCTTTTGTGGCAAAGTTACCACACTTTTCCTTAAGCCATAGTCTTCACATGTTGTTATTGAGTATTTATTTGTGCTATGTATCACCAGAGTTCCTCTCTCTGTCACCATATGTGCACGGGAATAGATAAGCTGAAGAAAAGTAAGTACCATTTTACTTGTAAATGGGTATGTCCCTGTATTAAAGCCCCAGCTAGCAGTCGCACAGGCTGCAGTAGTGTCAATCTGGCACTTTAAACACGCATTTTCTTCTTTTTTTCACCTGGCTTTTTTGACATTTTCCCATTAAGTATACAATAATAGAACAGATGAGTAGAATTTCTCTACACGCCAGGAATAGCAACCTGTCTGCTTAGCATGAAGGGCTCTTTTCTGTGCCGTGACTGAGAGCTTCATACTATGGCAGATTACTTCTTAAGGTTAGATGTTGATAGCCCTTCCCTCTAACTACCTTATCCTATGAGTGAATTCATAGGACAGCCAGGAGGCAATGCAGTGTTCAGTGTGTGCTGGGAGTGCAGCATGAAAGCAAGCTTGAACAGAGCACTTGGTGTTAGGACATGCTTCCTACTTTGTGCACGTCCAGCAAAGACCATATTATATGTCCAGCTGGGAGAACCAAGCACTTTCTCAGGCTCTGGAGGCTCCTCAGTTAGACGTTTTGTGACCTTGCCCAGTGTCAAAACCTGTTGGAGGGTATCGAGACCCATTAGCCACATGCAGATGCTGTGTGTGACCAGGATGTTCATCAGTACTAACCACTGCGCACATGCACATATAGAAAGATTTAAATCGAGTGCGCTATTCAGTGCGCTGCCCAAATATGAACTCTTTTTAGAAGAAAACGTGTTATTAATAGATCATAGTGGAGCTGTGTTGTCAGCAGAGCTGCCAATATGTCAACAGGCTGTTCGAACATGTTTTGGTCTAACAAACTATAATATTATGTAAATATTTGCTTGAAGCAACAAAGTTATAAACAGAAATGCATATATGCACCCATGCATGCATGGAAACGCACATAGCCATGCCTGTTTTGAAAATTAATACGGCATTCAGTTAATAGATCTTTTAAGGAAGACATTATTGTCAAAGTACTAGGATCTTTTTATAGTCAACTGCTGGTTTTTAACCCTTCCTTCTGATATTTATGTTATTGAAGTACAAAGTCTGTCTTTGGAAGGCCAGAGTTAAATAGACTCCATAAAGGTAGCATAGTGTTACCTAGCAACACCATGTCTAACCCAGTGATGCTTGCTTCTCTCTTTAGGCTAAACGCAAAGTCATGTCCCAGCTGCATGTAAAACTTTCAGAGCTTTTGTTGGCTCCCCACTGTTCATGTTTTCATCTTGCTCATATGATGCAAAGCAAACTGCTTCAGTGATTTAATTCTCCTCAGTGCCTCATCCTGTGTGTATATTCACAATTGCTGTTTGGTTTTTGTTTAAAACAAATAATTTGTCCTACAGTATGATGCCTCCCCTCAAACATTATCATTTTGGTCATTCAAACAACCTGACAAATGAAAGAGAGGAAAACATGCCTTGAAAATACATTACCTGTGCTGCAAAATAAGTGCAATTGTTTTATAGCTCAGCTATGTAATGCCAAAGTAACCTTACAGTTAAGTGAAAGGGAGCTGTATTTTTTTATACACAAAAGCATTGAAATAGAATTTCTAAGACTTGTTTTTAGCTGCTGATAGCTTTCTGCATAAAATGTACTGAATGGTTTGGCGGAGGCCTGGTGTTTTACCTCACAGAGCTTTGGTGGAGATGAAGCTGCTCTGCCAGTGCTAGAAAGGATGCAGTATCCAGCACCTGGGTAGGAACATGCACAGGAACTTTGGTTGCTGTTATCCATAGAGAACCTTTTCTGTGGATCAGCTGGGGTCTCAGAGGCCTCAGCCCAGCACCTTCCTCAGGCCCAACATTCATTTACTTGTTTTGTTTTGGTTTTTGGGGTTTTTTTAAAGGAGTATATAAGAAACTCTCCTAATAATTTCAAAAATTAATGTGGCTGTGGACTCCTTAACCACTATAAATGTCTCAGGTAACAATGCAGTGAGGAAAAGTAAAAGTGGATGCTTACATAGTGTGATAGAGTTGTGTGAGTGCCAGGGATGCAGGGCAGCTTGCTGTTCCCACACATGAAACTCTTGCAGCAGTGTGAAAACCGGTATGGGATAGGAGTAGCTTCCCTCCATCACCTGGCTACAGCAAAGGCAGCTGGGAGGACCAGAAAGACACAAACTCAGAGCTGTGGCTCTCTGAGCAGGTGTGGGGAAACACAGAGGCAATCTGGTGATCTCTGGAAGGCTGCTCAACCTTTAGCACTGCTAGGAAAGCTGTGCTGGTTTGACAGTTGCTCCTCTTCCCAGTCACCTGTGGAAGTGAAAGGGCACAAAGGCAACTGTCATCTTAGTGTTTCTCCAGTCATGCCTTCCAGTATCTGAAGGGGGCCTATAGCGATGCTGGGGAGGGGCTCTACATTAGGGACTGCAGTGACAGGACAAGGGGTAACGGGTTCAAACTGAAACAGGAGAGGTTTAGATTGGATCTAAGGAAGAAATTCTTTGCTGTGAGGGTGCTGAGGCACTGGAATGGGTTGGCCAGGGAGGTTGTGAGTGCTCCATCCCTGGCAGTGTTCAAGGCCAGGTTGGATGAAGCCTTGGGTGGCATGGTTTAGTGTGAGGTGTCCCTGTTTATGTCAGGGGGGTTGGAACTGGATGATGTTAAGGTCCTTTCCAACCCAAACTATTCTATGATTCTATGATCTGAAGTGGTGCTGCTCAGACAAAACAGATGTATTTGCTTTCAGGATATTTCCTCCTTCACAGCTGCTGCAAAGAGTATCCACACTCTGGTGGGGTGCCCATTAGCTCCTTGGTAGTCTTAAAATGCCTGGGGAAGTGGAGTGCTTACTTAATAGTCACACCTTGGGATTATGGTGGCAAATGTAAAGGACTAACCCAGCCAGTCAGCGAGACATGAGAGGGCTGCAGCAGGTCCCTGCAGACCTTGATGCCAGCAGTGACTCATCACTGCTGGTGGAGGGGAAGATGAGAGAGCGTGAAGCTTTCTGAGTTGTTTGGAGATGAATCTTCTGCCCAAAATCATCAGCAGTGAGATTAATTATTCCATGTCCTCTGGTGGTGGTAGAGATGGCAGCATTATCTACTTCCAACCCAAACAAGAGAGTCTTTGACTGGGACCCAGCATCCATTGTCAGTAAGGCAACATGAAAAGGTGTGATGGGAGGTCTGCTGCAGGACTCTTAAACCTTCTATCACCTCCGCAGACAAACACACATGCTTGCGTGGACTGGGTGTTGATGCATTTGATTGTGTATACCAAGGCTGGAAATCAGTTTGCTTACCCTTTTTTATAATGAATATTCAGTAAGAGACTTAGTTTCAGGAAAAAGCAGTCAAAGGATTCTGTTACCTATGGACATTCTGGTAGAACATATAAGCAGCTTTGCTAATGAATATTTTTGATTTTAATTCAGCTCATGCTATACAATGTCATGTGGTATCCATAGTCAATTCAAAGCAGGCATCTTTTGTGGGATCTCTCTTCTAACGTGCCTTTTGGCAAGCATGGAATGTTGTCATGAGTACACTTAGTGTAAAATAAGTAGGTCTTTTTAAATGGCTGCTAAAAATGCTTTTATAGCTATTTATTTAAACTGTGTTTAGAGAAGCTCTGGAGAATTTATGCAATGCACAATATAAAAGGCACTCTGAACATTGACAGGCTTGTTGAAGAAAAGGTTCTCTCTCATGTATGTGTGTCCACACACATACATTGGTAAAAATAAGAGGCTGTGACCTTCTGTCAGCAGGCTGTAATTTCTACCAACTCAAGGTCTTAACCTGTACTGGGTCCTCAAGGTATACATTATGTCTGATGGCAGAAGTGCTCCTGCCTTCTGGCTTGAGTCAAACCGCCATTGCTCTGAGGTATTCTATGGCTCTGGACCAGGAGAGCGCTTGTCCCGCCAACAGCAGGAGCTCTTTTGTGTGCACAGTGATGTTGTGACCGGTCTGAGCGGCAGCATGCGCCGGGACCTTGTCCTCACCTTCTCCATTTCTTCAACCAGATGGGTGCCCCGACCTGTGCAACGGCAATGGGAGGTGCACGCTGGGCCAGAACAGCTGGCAGTGCGTCTGCCAGCCCGGATGGAGGGGGCCCGGCTGCAACGTCGCGATGGAGACAGCCTGCGCGGACAGCAAGGACAACGAGGGAGGTGAGCACAGCCCTGCGGCCCGGTCCCACACAGCAGTGAGTTCCACCGCTTCCCTCGTGAGTCGTTTCCTTTCAGAAGGACCTGGGCTGCCATTGCTCTCCAGTGCTATTCACACCATCACCAGGGCTGAAGGGCCCTCTGGAGATCTCCCAGTGCAACCCCTGCCAGGGCAGGGCACACAGGAACGTGTGGGATCCAGGTGGGTTTGGGATGTCTCCACAGAGGGAGATTCCACAGCCCCCCTGGGCAGCCTGTGCCAGGGCTCTGACACCCTCAGTGGAAAGAAGTTCTTGTTTGTGTTGAGGTGAAACTGGTTGTTGCTACATTTCTGTTGAAACAAATGAGACCAAGTGAGAGCTGTGGCCTCATGCAGGGACATGGTGACCTGCAGGGATGTGGTGACCCGCAGCACGGGTCAGGTGCACATGGGCAGGCTCAGTCCCACCCCATCCCACTAAACCTGGGTGCAGAGCATGGCTCAGGACAAAGCTTTTCCCCCAGGCTGTGGACACAGGTGAATGGCAAGGCAGCTGCCAGTGCACACAGGCATCGTGGCTGGCTGGCCAGGACACTTAGCAGTGCTTTTCCTGCTCTGTGCTGGAGGCCAGGGTCATGCTGTCATGTACACAACCTGTGTATGCGGCTGTACTTGCTGTCGTGTTCATGTGCCAGACTTTGAAGGGCTGAGTGAGGTGTGCTGAGCAGCCACATGAGGTAAGGCTCTGTTTACTGTCAAAAGTAGCTTTAGCTTATCTTATTTTGCAAAGCTTTCCGTGGTGTATGTTCTATGGTATTTCCTAAAATTGCAGGGAAATATTTGGCTTATTTGAATGGCTGCTTGTCATTAAGATGAGTGTTTTAATTCTATAGATGATTTTAGGGTGTGGAAATTGTTCATAAGTCCCAAACTGAGGAACAGGTATATTTGGGGTTGATCGCATGATATTAACCACATCCAGATATCATCCACTAGCCTTAATCTGTAACTCCTGTTAGTTCCTTGGTTTCGTATGTGATCAGTGCTACAGAAATACTTGAAAAGTTCTAGCGCTGAATCAGTTTCAGAAAACTGGAACTTGCTTTTATCTCTGTGACTGAATTAAGACCAGAATCTAACTGCCAGATTACATAGGTTGGCTTTTAACTGTACAACAAACCCCACTAGGCTGGTGTTAATATGCAGTGTATGAAACTAGAAGGTGAACTGCTCAGGCTTGCAGATTTGACAGGCTTTGAAGATTTTGGAGGAAAATCTGAAAATGGAGATGTCATCAGATTTTTATCAAAGTAAAGAATGAGTATGGAGAACATTATTAGAAGCACTTGAATAAGACATTTATTTACCTATCCAAGACTGTATTCTTGTGAAACAGGCAAATGGGAAGAAATGACCAGTGGGGGCATTCAGCTGTTCATCCCAATCTAAAACTGCAGGATTCGAAAAGTCTGTCAAAATCAAAGAATACATAGAATAAATATGTCTACAACAGATGTCTAATATTAATCAGCATTAATGTGGAAGGTGCGTGGTTTCTGGTTTGCCCTCGTTGCACCTCAAAGAAAACTGTTTGGTCTAGCTGAAGTCTAGAAAGATTGAGGGGAGAACACTTGGCTCGTTCTCAATGCTTGCAGGTTGAAGTCATGTTTTTCCAGATGCTGGAGTTGTTGCTGCTCCTTGCTCCATGTCAGAGTGCAGATGGTTTGAACGTCTATGCCTGTTCCAAGGCCCAGACAACCTTAAAAGTCCATTTGACCCACACGTTCCACATGGGAATTTTATGATAAAGGCAGAAATGAATCCTGGACTCTGGAGTTCAACCCCATGATAATTACTACTCTCCAACAGTGTCACCTTCATTAGGTTTCTGTAGTCTTTCTGCAGGGGAGAGCAGGAGATGTCCAGCCCGTGCTCAGCTGCTGTTTCACATTCACTTGTAAGCTGTACCTGAAACCATGAGCAGACAAATGCTTTATCTCAGCCATGCCATGTTGTGTGCACGGCTGAGGTGGCGCAGGCTGTGTGGCACTGCAGAATTCTGCTGCATATAGAGGAGCAGATAAAATTAAGCTTCCTCATTAGACAAAGCTGGAAGCTGTAGCATGGGAGCCAGTGTTAAAGATTCAGCTAGTTACCAGAACCCCAAGTTTCATATAAAGTGCAAGATGATTGAAAGTTAAACAAATTTCCTCTCCTCCCAGTCACTCTTTTCATTTGCAACTCAATCAAGTTTATTTGCAGCAAAATGTTGAACACGCTTGCTGCTCCATTACCAACATTGCTCTCCTAACATAAGCAAGTATGTTGAGTGGAGTAGCAGTGAAGATGCAAGCTGTTCTTTCGAAAGGCAGTGAGGTAGCTAAAAATACAATTTTTGCCTAAATGAGGTCCTTATCTGGACAGCTGAACTTCCTTTCTTTCTGTCCCTGTATTCATGTTGTTAAAGCAAGTTGCCTCAGCAAGTCACTCAGGTCATTTACTGCCTTCCATTCTTCCCCATGCAGCAACAGAGTTAACATATTTTGGAGCATTTTCACTGTTCAGCCATTCTTACTGCAATTGTATCTCACAATCAGATTCAAAGGCCTTGGGCCAAGTCTTCATTTCATGGATGTCAAGAAGAGCATTGCCACTGACTCCAAAGGGATTCCCATTTGTCCTGTTTTGTCTCATTATCTGCCACAATGCAAACTCCATATCATAGTTCAGAAAGAGAAAAATGAAAGATTATACTTAATATTTTTCTTCCATTTTAGATTAATGCCCTTTAGTTGGCTTATTCCTAGGAGAAGCAGATGGGTCCCTGTCTTGCTGAGACATACAAATCTTCATTTTAAATGGGATGTCAATGTGTATTACGCAGATAAATAAAATGGGTTTCCAGAGAAGAGTGTCCAAAGCTGTTCTCTCCTCTCAGGGCTGTTCAAGTAGAACTGTGCATGATCCAAGGTAGCACTGGGAAATTCACTTGTGTTTGTCCTTGCCATCCCATGTCAAATCTAGAGATGGGCTTAACTGGGCCTTCATTATGAACCTATTCAGGGTAACTATGGGGTGTAGGCTACTTTGCTGAAAAAGCTTGGAAGTCCCTTATTTATCCATCTGTTTATCTATTTATGTATCTTTAAGGAGGAGGCCGAACTGAAAAGTAAGGGGGTTCTGGCACTGACTAGCTTTTAAAATCTTTTGAAATTGGAAAATGCTTCTGTTTTCCAAATCATGTTTGTATTACACAATTTACTCACTGTGGCCACTTCTAAATCTAATCCTTTCCTTAATCAGTCCCTCAGTAATCTAATAGTTACTAAGCATCTTTTGGAGGGATTAGAAATAGCTTTATTTTAAGACCTGTAATTGTGAATACAATGTGTAATCCCCCCAATAGACATGTATAACCCATTTAAATCATTGTGGATTTATTTTAGGAAATTAAGGGATTAGAAATGATATTTTGAGGAATGGGAGAAGGTACATTGCTTTTTAAGTCATACTTCTTTTGATATATTCATAAGGAAACCAATATTTATACACATCTTTTAACAATAATTATTTTACAATAAGTTGCTTGTTCCTAAATTGGAAAAGGTTTCTGGTATCTCATAACAGCCTGGTTAACTGGATTTCATTTTAGACCTCCCAGTGCCTCCAAGTAAAATGGACAATGGAATGCATAGCAAGCCAATATTTCTTTTCTAAAGAACAGTTTCACTAGATGTTGGATGCAGCTGATACCAGGAGCTCATGCTTGAGGGGCCTTTGTCCTGAACTTAGTGGGGTAATTTGGGCCAGCCACTTCAGAACTCTGTCCCCTTCCTAGGCAGCCCTGGCAGGAGCCCATATTGCCTTTTGGGGTTGCTCCTTCTAGGCTTTTCTTTTCCTTCTTTCTCCTTTCTCCCACCTTTTTTATCCATTCAGAATTACTCATGTTTATAATCTTTATTTGCAAGACAGTAAAAATTAGGTAATCTCAGAGAAAGATGAAAAGAAACTAACCCAGGTTTTGCTAAATGGGTTTGCTTCAGATTTGATCAGGATGGAGAGGACAGGTACAGGCAGGGTAAAAAGAAAAAGAAAAATGCTTATATGATGCCACAGATCACATTTCTCCTCAAAATGTAATTATCTGGACTAAAATTGGGTGTGAAGAAAAAGAAGTGACCCATGGCAGTATAGAGCGCTAAACTAAATGGAATGAGGAATTCCTTGTTTGTTATGCAAAGTGGGACATTCTTTTCAAAACACATTTTCATTTATTTCCACTTGGCTTTCCAAAGTGAGCTGTGCCTATCTCCAAAGGAAATTTTGCCCTGCAGTTTGTTACTATATAGCTGTAACCCCACCAAGAAGTACAGTTGGCAGTAATTCTGTTTGGCACAATACATTAAGGATAATGAATGAGGGAAAGCAGCTCTCTGCTCCTGTATGAATTCCCTTCAATTCAAGAGAAAAACACATTTCTAGAGAAGTTCACTGTCAGGACGGTGCACTTGGCTGATTGAAGGGCTGCTTATTTGAGTTGTTGTGGAAAACTCATCTCTGAAATTAGACAGCAAGAAAATAGAAAGAAAAGAGAAGTGTCTGTCTGCAATAAACATTTAGAAAAAAATTGCTTTTAGAAAATTACAAATCCTGTGACTTGATACTGCATCAGGCTTGTGACATTTAAGATAATACAAGTATTTCACAGCACAAAGGCAAATCATGTAATTTAGCTTGCCTCAACAAGCATTGCCTCAGCAGGGGTCTCTAATTCAGCACAGACAAAAGATTTTATGAAGTTCTCAATATAAATACCCAGAATACTCTTGGCACAGAAAACACCTTCCCAGAGCCTGTACAATAGTCAGGTTTAGAACATTAAATGTAATGAGTACTTGAAATCTATTGTGGACGGGGGCCAGAGTGAGTCGTGTAGGCTTGAGTAGAAAATCTGTATCAAGACCAGACATTATGTGAGTTTGACAGGAGCTAATGAGTGTGCTTGTCTGTGATTTTGCTAAAACTCATGTCAGCCTCTAATCGCCTTTACACACATTAGCCAGCTTATCCTTACACTGTCTCTCCCAGGATATGTTACTACAATAACATACTCTTATAACCCCATGAAGAACTGAAAGCAAGAAATTCAGCGACTGCAGATTCCATGGTTTGGAAAGCCCCCTGTCACTGGGTGTCTGTGAGTGCACTAGAACTGAACAAAGAGTTTTGTCACGATTGTTTTCATCATGAAACCCTCCAGGTCAGCTCTGCTCTAAGCCATGTGTGGTTTGGGGTTGGAGCATAGAATTGTGGAATGGTTTGGGTTGGAAAGGACCTTAACATCATCCAGTTCCTGCCATGGGCAGGGATGCCTCACCCTGGACCATGTCGCTAAGGCTCTGTCCAACATCAATTGTCCACTAGTATTCACAAGCTGTGTACCACCACTCTCAGTGTGCAGCTGGAGCGATGCCTGCAGTAGTCATTTCCAGCTGGTGCTCTTAGGGATGAGGGGTTTCCCAACTGCCAGAGCTCAGGGCAGCATAGGGATCCTGAGTGGGCAAGGGAAATAGAGCTGTTGCTTACCAATGTCATATGCCAGGGTACTTTAAAAACTCATTGGGGAGTTTTGGGAGCATTCAGAGGCACACTCAGGTTACACATAAACCAGGTTTATCCTATTTAACCACAGTGTTGGATTTACAATTCAACCTTTCCTGAAAGGCGGCTTTGATTTAGGGTTAATGGTTCCAGAAATACTCGGCTGTGCTCACACTTGGCTTTAAGAGACAGTGATATAATTTGGATACCCTGACAGTTCACAGAGAGGCTTCCCAGCCTGGCTAATTGAGGAACAATTAGCTCAGGTTACAAAAGTGAAAATTCGGGTTAAATATTAGATGGAACTGCCTGATAATATCTTGGGCTGTGGAATAGCCTGTCTGTGGAAACAGTTCTGTGTGCAGCTTTGGAGCTCCGCTAAAACCTTTCTGTGTTGGCACAGAGAAAGCCTACTCTTTTGATAATCTGATAGAGCATCTGAAATTCTTTCACCTTGGGTATATTAATACCACACATAATTAAAATTGGATCATGATAAATTAACTAATTTGCCCTTAGAGTGATCAAAGGCCCTTTTGCCCTGAGGGTTTGTAATAGCTGCTCCCTCTCCCCCCGCCCCCCTTCCCCTCCTCCATTTTAATCATCCGTCTGAGATGTTTACTGGGAAAAGGGAAACTTCCAGGAACTGCACTCTGCAAGTCCCCAGCGCCTGGAGCCGGTGAAGGGTAAGGATGCCCTCTGCTGAGCAGGGCTCAGAAGCTTTGCTCTGGAAACAAGGCGGGGATGGAGCTAGCTGTTCCTTAAGGTCCCTTCCAACCCAGGCTATTCTATGACTCTGTGAATCCTGGAATCCAGTCCCCTGAATGTGACAAGAAGTCTGTTCAGTGGTGAAAGACAGCTGATGATGAGAGGTTCTAAATACATTAGCAAAACAATACATCCCTATTTCTGCTCAGGGCTTTTTAGGCATTGTAAGGATGTTCAGGAGGAGCACAGTTCAAGGCCCTTGTGAAATATGGCATAGACGAGTACATTATTCTACTTAGATGTAATAGTTGGAAATTTTCTTCTTGCTGTAAATTAAGTCTGCCAAAATGCTTGTTCAGTTCGCAGAAAGACAGGAAATGTGTGCACCCACTAGCAGAAGTGATGTCTGCAGGAAGGATACCGTGTTCACTTGCTTTGTTCCTGAACAGATTTGGGAATTCAGGAAACCATGAGCAGCAGTGGAGAAATAATCCAGTGCTGCCAGTTGAAATCAGATCAAAAGTTCCTATTTCTTTCTTCTCAGTTAAAGCCAAGTCAGGACTTCTTCTGGTTTCAGATTGTTGGAGGAGGTTAGGCATCACCTTAATTCCTTCTACAGTCTCCTTCCTTTAGTATAGAGAGTTTTAGAAAGCTGCTAACTGGCCACTTAAAACTCAGATGAGTATGCTATGAAAAGGAGCAGTATCTCAGTGAGGCTAATGGTGAGGGTTTTGTCATCGAATTAACCAGATAAATAATTCAGTGTACCTGAGGAGATCTGGAGATGATGAGCTCTGAAGTATGTATTAAAAAACAAAGTACTGGATTCTAATTAAAATTCATGCTTATGGCAGTTTTCTCTTACAGGAGGTAGGGATTGTTTGGTTTTTTTCTAGCCCTGGTTTTAATCAAGTGAGTCTGATGCAAATGAATGATGCTGTAAGAATTTGCTTCATATGGAATGGCACAATACAGCTGGAGAAATGAGCTGCTAGGAATCTTGTGAAATGCAAAGCCCTGCGCCTGGGGAGGAACAATGCCAGGCACAAATGTATGCTGAGAAACACTTCTTTATCCTGAGGAATACTGAGCACTGGAGCAGGGTGTCCTGAGAGGTGCGGAGTCTGCATCCTTGAGATATTCAAAAGCTGTCCAGGCATAGTTTTCTACAGTCAGCATTTGGTAGCCTGTCTTGAGCAGGATGGTTGGACCACAAAAGCCCCAGAGGTTCCTGCCAACCTCAGCCATTCTGGATAGCAAATTAGGCAAAGATGACCTAGAAACAAATGCATTCTGACAGCAGTCAATACTCTTTCATACATAGAGTCAGAGCTTTTGGAGCAACGAAGTAAGTAAGAGCAGCAGTGCAACTCTGAATGCAAATAGAGTAGTAGTGGTGTGTAAGCCTGTGACACTCAACAGCAGTGCCCAGGTTCTGGCTGCCGGTGCTGAACAGATCCATACATCGGGTCTGTTGTTGCAACAAGCTGGATCAGCTAGTTGGCATAAGGTAAAAATATCCTAACGCTCAATCCTGCCATCTGGGAATAAATCAGTACAGGAGAAAATAGCCATATGTTAGAAGTAATAATGTTTCCAACAAGTAAATGGTGTGTATTTATGTTAAGGTGTATGTCTGTCTTTTCTAAATATTCTTGTGAGCATCTGAAGGTGCGCAAGTCTGAATGCTCATACTGCATAAAAACCTTCCTACATGAAAGGAATCATACACAGGTTTCTCCCTGGTATTGAATGGAGATGTTTCTAGCCTCCCAGGTCCTGAACTAGCAATTCAGAGCAGTTTGATTGCCTGCTTGATTGTTTGTGAGATAACGGTGAGATTGGCAGTGACAGGGTAATTTACTGAAGATTGCAATGTCAGACTATATCCAAAGGGGCTTGTGAGCATCAAGATGTGATTCGCATGACTGACAAGACGCTGAGAGATTGATATGCCAATTGAAAGTTCATGGTGCCATCAGAAGTGCTCGGTTGCAGCATCCCATAATCTGCTGCCTGATGAGGTCATTACAGACATAACATATGCTCACCTCTAATAACAGGTATAGCAAAAATATGGTGCAGCTTGAACAGGTAAATGTAAATTTATCCAAGGCAGTAATTTATATGCTGTGTTTTGCTTCTGTTATTTGTAATGTGTTGGTAGGATTCTCTTGACTGGTGGTCATATGAATGAAAGACCTGAGCAGGCTGAACAGTGGTCAGCTTGTAGTTCCTGGATACAGAGGTGTCACAATCTGAGAGAGAAAGCAGGATGCAGAGCAAAAGTTCTCAGAGCTTAATAGGAAAACTGCCTTGAGTTATAATCTGAAGCTAATGGTGCCCTTACAATGATTCTATAAAGTGGGTGGGAAAAGGACTGTAGCAAGAACAAAAATTCCTACCACCACATTGGAAAAGGTTTCAAGATGAATGCAGCTCTTAATGTGAACAGGCGGCTGACCTTACAGCAAGGTATAGCTCTTGCAACAAGGTGGTTTGTCTAACTTAAATTTCCTTAGAGGGCTGAATGAAATATTGTCAGGAAACCTTGGCAATTTTGTTTTCAAATCAGAAACAGTCATTTCAGGCGCACTCAGACCATTGGAAATACCAGGCTGATTCTAAAATAAGAAACCTTTTTATAGGTTTGGGTTTTTTTCTTTAGCTGCTGTTGTTTTTCCAGTTACCACCGTGTAGGGTAATGCTGGCCTGTTGTGCGTTTGAAAAGCTTTAGAATACATTAATCATGATCATACTCTGGGGTAATTTTGTCAGCTAACCTACTGGAATGTTCTCTCTTGTGCATGGTATTCAGTAGGTGCCCAGGCCGTGTTTGTGCTCAAAACTCAGATTAATGTGTCTTGGGGAGTCTGAAAGTTTACAGACATAAGTAGATTGCAGATTGGATGCCTGATTCTTGCCAGAGTAGATGAATAAATGTTTCTGAATTGTTAGAGGATAATATTTTAAAGTAAATGGATATTAATCTCTAAATTACAGTAGAGCTCCATTGAGAGAACATATTTCAGTTAAATGATAATACCAGTGGAAAGTATGATGCTAGAAGTGGTTACGGTGTGCACTAAAAGTAGTCCGTTGTGATTTATCTCAGCATACAGATCAATCTCCCCGCTGAGGATTCCATCTTAATTTCTGGTGTTTAAGTTCTGATTTTTCTTAAAAATACTTCCTAAGACATATTCTTGATGGACAACCTAACAAGGAATCACATGGCTGAGCCCACCAGCTCTATGAGTGACTCTTCCTTACTAAAGCATGCAAACGAGTTCTGAATCAGGTATCTGTGGGAGGTGGGAGTTCCAGCAGCACTTCTCTATTGCCACAATGGGTACAATGTAGTTTGTATCTTACTTAGGTAATGATAGCTTACTCTCTCACTCCTGTCTCCTTCCCTCATCTCCCCAGACTGAACAAATGAAATTAAACAACATAATTCTCAAGAATCTTAAACCCAGCAAGGAAATCTGAACCCTTTGTGAAACAAACAGTTGGAATGGTTTAAAACAACCCAACAAACACAACCGAACAAATAAAAACCAACCAAACAAATCCTGAACTCCTGCCACTATTCTTTTTTTCCCAGTTTCAACCCTTAAGAGATTTCTTTCGGATTAATTCTCACCTAACACTGGTTTGAATTACCTGTAGCAGTAATGGTGTTTAACTAGTGTTCTTGGGACAGGCTCAGCTGTGTTGGTTCAATCACCAGTTTTATGGCATAGAGATGTTACAGAGAGTAAGCATTAAGGTTTTTCCTGTTCCTTAAGATGTCCATTAGATGTTATTGCTTGATAGCACTGTGCAGCTGCCTGACTCCAGATGACTCTTACCTTTCAGATGGCTTGGTTGACTGCCTGGACCCAGACTGCTGCCTCCAGTCTACTTGTCAAAATAGCCTGCTGTGCCGTGGTTCACGTGATCCCCTTGACGTCATACAACAGAGCCATTCTGGTTCCCCAGCTGTGAAGTCATTCTACGACCGGATCAAGCTTTTAGTGGGGAAGGACAGCACTCACATCATCCCAGGAGAAAACCCCTTCAACAGCAGGTAGCAGCTATAAAATATGATGCTGTGTCTGTGCAGTTGCGTTGCTTGGGAAAATTCCTCCCAGAGACTTTACTCATGTTTAAACATGAGCTGCTGCTTTCAGATGCTTCATGTGTTTGCATCTGATGCATTATTCCCACTGAGGGCATGGTCTTGCAATTTGTGATGTGACCTTTATTTTATAGCACTGAGTTTTATTAGCATTTTGACATATTGGCATTTTAACATATTGGAAACCCCTAGAAGAAGATTTCTTCCACTAGGTAGGAGCTCCTGAGGTTTATATTTTATGAAGACTGCAATCTAGAACAAGGGAAAATGCAAACTAGTTTCCAGTTAGAAAGAAATTGCATTTTATTTACTGCCCGTAACACAAGTTTCAATAATGGAATAACATTTCAAATTATTTTAAAGATACATTAACTTAGGGGGGATTTGATTATGTATGCCCTATATAAATCTGTTTTACTTGCATCGTCAATGCATCTCACTAGGTTTTCATTTTATTCTTTGTTTTCTTTTCCTGTGTTTGTTCTTATTATAAATTGTGTATTTATAATGACTGTAAAAGCCAGCACATCATTAATTGATGTTTGATGCCATTGTATGCTTCAAGAAAAGGGGTGTTCCTTTTTATCAATATTATCTAAATATATCTCCATGGCAAGATACTAAGAAGTTGATGAATATGTTAATTATGTTCATATTGCCAAGGTTAAGACTGGAGAAATAACTTCATTTGAGATAGTGCCCAAAAGATTGGACTTCATTACAGGAAGCTCTTTTTTCAGTCAGGATTTCATTATAGGCTCACTGGGTGAGGCAGAGCAAAGCCACTAAATATTTGTCTGCAAAATGAGGATCATAACATTTGTGGATGCACCAGGCAGGTCCCCATTGTATGTTCAAATGATTTCCATATTCTATCAGAAAATCCCAGTTGGATCCTACTTTCTGTAATACAGACTTTATTCTATTTTATAAAATACTTTATGCATGCACAAATGGAGTTTGGCAAAATAATAGAAAGTTGTTAAATTGTTCTGGTTTCATCTAATTTGTTGTGATTTTTTTTTCTCATCAGCTCTGTAAAAATAAGATGGGGGAATTGCTGCAAATTTTTGCAGTGTTGTATGAGAAAGAAAACAAGGCAAGGGCAAAGCTTGCTCATTCATGAGCTGAGCAATAGTTCAGAAAGGAATCCAGGCTACAGCATAAAAGGCATCCCGTCCATAGGCTGGTTGGTGCCTGCCACTTTCTATGTGTTATGATCAGCAAAATTTCCTGGAGTGAAGAGGAGCAGGCAGTTCCCTGTGCCATACTGTATGTAACAAGTGCTTGCACCACCGCTTCATTAAGACACCGAGAATGAAAATGAGTGTTCCCTGTGTCTGTATTGCACTATCATCTGGGATGTTTAGTTGTGTTACTAACATGATCCAACACTTCATTCCTACATCTTGAAGTGTTGTACAAAAGCAGGTGATTATCATTCCAGATTTCTAGAGGAGTATCTTGACATGCGGACGTTCTTGTGCCACCCAAGAAATACTAGAAACTCTGTTAGAAATAATCAAGCTGTGTAGGTATAGATAGAGGTTGGAGTCTTCTAAACAGTAAGAATTAGAGCCCTAGACTAAGTGGGAGCTGGGGACTTCAATCTTGAGGCTCTTTGAAAAGATCTCATTCTAAATTTTAGCTTTATGTTAAGTATCTTTTCTAGGGTTCCTCGTGCAGGAGTTTTAGTTCTGTTTTATTCATCTGAAGTGTGTCGTGTGTTTTAACACATCTTTGCAAATGGCATATCAATGACATTTCTGAATTGGCCTTAACCTCTAAGTCGTGAAGGTGCTTTTGAGAGATCTACAGCTCAGCTGTTATTTTTGGTACCAATTTTAGGCAAATCTAATACAAAATGTCAAATTGAAGGTTTTAAAACTGAGATTTTTGACTTTGTAAAAGTGCCGCAGGGTTAGACTCCAAGTTTCACATTTATTGAAGCTGCCACAGTCTCAAGAATAGCTAACAGGACAGATAATGCCTTCTCTCTTTTCTTAGCTCAACCTCTCATTCAAACTGGGACAAAATAGTGGTTACGATTTTTTCCCACTACTACCATAAGAAAAAGAAAGTTATTTCCTACTCTGCTAAAGCAGTAAATAACAAAATGCATTGATTGCAAAAATCACCTATTTTGTCAATTGTAAAGATTTTTGAAAGATTGCAAAATGAAAGCTGTCCTCTCTGTGGCTATCAGTCAGCATAGCACTTCTTAGAAATCCAGATTTTAGCTACAAAGTTTCATATCTATTGTGTCCCCTATGTTGGTGGTTTAGAAATGAAAAGTATTAGCCACAATGTTCTTATTCAAATTATTTCCTGAAATTATTAAAACTGAAGGCAGAAAAAATTAAGTCATGAACATTATTAGTTTTCTTCTACCATATGATGATTTCTTCCTTAATCTGCTTTCTGTACTGTTCCCCTGTAGAAGCTTGGGTGACTATCTGCCTACAACTATTTCTGTATGCTTGTAACACAAAATAATTCAAGCAAGAGGAATAATGCCATCTTGGGCAGCTTCTATTAAATTCCATACTCTGTTACAAAATGTTGATTTTGCGTATTAGAATTTGACCTGGAGGGTCAAGTAATGGTTGAAAGTTCTGAAACCAGAGCAACAGAAATGGTTAATTTTCATTAACTAGTTTCTTTTATGTAATATTGAAGAACATATTATAACATCTATAGAATCATAGAATCGTTAGGGTTGGAAAGGACCTTAAGATCATCCAGTTCCAACCCCTCTGCCACAGACAGGGACACCTCACACTAAACCATGGCACCCAAGGCTTCATCCATTATACGTTGTTTGGAATAAAAATGGGAAGAAGTAGTGGTTAAATAGGCAGTTAATACAGTTAGAAATTTATGTACCCTGAGCATCTCAGAGTTAATAGAAAAGACCTGAAAATGATCCCTGATATTACTAGTGCAAATAGATGTGCTCTGATGCCATCTGCTTACAGCCATCCCAGAACTCAACTGCATTGTGCCAGGTTTCAGGCAAGCAGCTCAGTTTGATCCCTGTGTCCTGCAGCTCAGGTTGGGTGTCAGGATGCTGGGTATCAGGATGCTGGGTATCAGGATGCTGGGTATCAGGATGCTGGGTGTCAGGGTGCTATGCCTGTTGGTGTGCATGGAGCCTGCAAAGCTTTAGAGGATGCTCCAGTCCCTCCATCACAGTCAGTTCAGAAATGGGGATTTTCTGCCTCATTTTTGATCCCATAGATTATGGGTTACAGCAGGATTTAACTCTCTCCCTGTTTCCCGAGATTGCTTTCTCCTTTTTCTCATGTTTCCCATATAGAAAAGGAAGCCATCTACAAGGAGACATACATCTACAAGGATGTCTTTTCCATCTCCCTTTTACCATGCAGCTTTCCCCACTCACCTATCTGCTTCTCTCAGGGTACAGGGAATGTGGAAGGGAAAGGAGCTGGGGCATGGAGACTCCTCTCCAGCTGGGAGAGAAGAGGGGCAGGAGCAGACTGGCGATGCAGGAGAGCAGTGCAGCAGGAAGCAGTGGGACTTGCTGTTTCCAGTGCTCAGAGGCTGAGGAGGCAATCAGGTGGGCAGCAATGATTTCTGCCCACTGTGCTCTTAGCTGCAGCAGAGGACTCTCAAAAGAGAACAGACTGACTGTGGCTCATATGTGAATGACCCCTCTTCTTCTCCCTTAGGTTAAGCAAAGCTGCTTAACCTGTTGGCTAAGAAAACTCTGGCCTTAAAGTCCTTTCACCTGCTGACAAAGTGAAAAGCAAAGGTTGCAGATCAGGACCAAATGCAGTGTACAAACATCAGTCACACCCTAAGATGAAGGAATACGAACCTCAATTTGGAAAACTGGTTGTGTAAAAGAGGTATGACATTACACTGTGTTTGCCTAGTGTATGAGGCATCCACAGACACTCTGTTGTACCCAGGGAGGTTTTTGAGAAGCACCCAAGTACTGTTTCAGTGGGACTTCAAGGTCACAGTTCTGACATTGCTGAATATGAGATAGATTTCTACTCTGCAAAGCCTCCTTAGACAGTGAAACAAAGCCTTGTTAGACAAGGCAGGCATCAACTCCCATTCTGTACACACAGGCCTCACTGCATAGGTTAGCAGTATAACTATATAGATGACGCTGGGCCAACATCTTCAGTATCTTCTAAAAATCTTTGGATTTAGAGTAAATGAGGCACAAATGCTCCACTACTCAGTTTATAAACAATGTAACTTTTGTAACTAACTTTAATACCTTTAATTATCTTTGTTATTCAGTCTTGTGTCTCTCATAAGAGGCCAAGTGGTGACTACAGATGGAACGCCTCTAGTTGGGGTCAACGTGTCATTTGTCAAGTATCCAAAGTATGGCTATACCATCACTCGTCAGGATGGCACGTGAGTTTGCTTGCTTCATTGTGTCCCTATTTCAGATGTAGTGTCTTTGCTGATTAACAGATGGTATGATCTAATGGAACCATGTGGTACCATGCATCGCATTCCTCCCAGGGCAAAGAGCTATTAAGTAAACACAAAAGTAATTTTTCACATGGCACTTTGAATGCTAACTGTGAGTAGATATGCAAGGGCTGACTTCTGATAATGACATCTTAGCACGCACACTCCTTTCCAATAAATTGCTCTGTATCTATGAAAACATTTGTGGACTCCAGTAATATCCAGCTGAGACCAGAAATACTGCATTTTAAAATGTAAGGCAGGCAAACACTGCTAGGGAAAAAAAAAAGTATCATTACAGGAAAGTATATTTTGTTAAGAGTTCCCTTCTGACTCTCTTCCCTTTTGAAGATCCACTCTCTTTTGAGCTTCTTCAGGGTAGAATGTAATCAAAAGATTCTAATTGAATATATTTAGACAATTTCCTGCTGTGCAAAAAAGTGCTTTTTCCCCCTTGTATCAGCTGATTTGAAATGCACACAAATTCAGATAAACACAAATCAGAGTGTCGTGGTTTATCTAGTTTCCTGGCTATGGTAACTAAACCAGTTTCTCTGTGACATGTGCAGTGTAAACATTTGCCATTTTATCTTCATCTTGCATGCAAACAATTGAATTGAAATAATTAATAGGAGTCAAATGAACTATAGGGAGTATTTAATTTCCATATTTCCCAGAATATTATTCTGTTATAATAAAAGCATACTGTGCTTGACTTCAGTGGTTTCATACTACAGTAAATGCTGAGCTGAGCTGTATTTTAATCCGAATAGGTTATTTAAACCATGGAGTAATTTGTCACGTTGCCAGCATTTACATGAAACAACTGATATTGACTTCTGTTGTCAGAACAACCTGGAAGTATTTTACTCAGGCCAGATTTCAAAATGCCTGCACAGCCACGTATTTACTGTTCTGGCTATGTAGGGGAGTGGGAGTAAATACCTCATCTCTCTGAAACCTGATGGATCGGTTGTCCTGGGCACAGGAATTGTTATCTGATTTGTAGAACGCAAGCAGCAAAGCTTTTCATTACTATCCTCTTACTGACGTGTAAGATTAAGCACATTCTGTGCTTAATGGACAGCATCTCTTAGAAAAGGGATAATTCAGTGCCCAGTGCCATATGAACTTAGCTTCTCTGCTGATTCTATATATAAAGGTGACTTGTAGTAACAAATGGGTGATTTGTTTGTTGGGTTTTTTTTATTTATTTAATGTGGAGTTTATAATATATAGGGAAAAAGTTTGTCCAGGTAACTTCAAATCATTACTTGTCTTGTCTGGATTTCAGTTGTTCAGTGGCTCGAGGTTCAGATGCCATTACTGATCATTTGAAGCATAATACTGAAAAAATACTGTTGTGGTTTAAGCCCAGCCACCAGCTCAGACCCATGGAGCCACCCTGGTGGGATGAGGGAGAGAATCAGAAGGGTAAAAGTGAGAAAACTCATGGGTTGAGATAAGAACAGTTTAATAATTGAAATAAAATCTAATAATAACGGTAATATTATAGTGCTAATAATCGTAATGAAATGAAAATAACAAAAAGAGATAACTAAAACCCAAGAAACACAAGTGATGCAAGTGCAAAACGCCAACTGATACCCCAGCCAGTCCCCAAGCAGTAGCCTGGCTAAGCCTTCCCTGCAGTTTATCTGCTGAGCAGGATGTCCTATAGCACTGGATAGCCCTTGGGTTAGCTGTCCCCGCTGCGTCCTCTCCATGCACCCTCAGCATCCTCGCTGGCAGGTCACTATGAGAAGCTGAAGAGTCCTTGACTTAGTGTAAGCAGTGCTCAGCAACAACTAAAACATCCCTCTGTGATCGTTATTCTTGTCCTAAAGCAAAAACACAGCACTGTACCAGCCACTAGGTATAAAACTAACTCTACCCCAGCCAAAGCCAGGACATACACCTATTGCTCTAGATATACCGATATACCTATTTCATTAGCCAGGAATTCTGTTACTGGAATGATTCAGTCTTGTCACTTCTGAAACCCACGTTTTTCTAGGTTTGACTTGGTGGCAAATGGTGGAGCATCCCTAACCTTGCACTTTGAACGGGCTCCATTTATGAGTCAGGAAAGGACAGTATGGTTGCCATGGAATAGCTTCTATGCCATGGACACGCTTGCCATGAAGACAGAGGAGAACTCCATTCCCAGCTGTGATCTAAGTGGTTTTGTCCGTCCTGACCCACTCATCATTTCATCACCACTTTCAACTTTCTTCAGTGATGCTCCAGACCGGAATCCCATTGTACCAGAAACCCAGGTAAGAACAGTGTAAGTGAAAAGGATGTGGAAGTCAGTGGTAAGGTGCTAGTACTGAACTGAGCACTTACTGCAGGGGCACCATTTGTTCCCTGGAATTGCTGTAGCAAATGCCTCTAGAGAGCTGCATTCATTTTGACAGATACCAGGTTTTCCAATGAGGTCTGCAGATTTCCTAGGTTTTTCTCACCCAGACATATTTATCTTTGACTACCGTGCACCTTCTCATTATCAATCAATATATCAGGTACAGCTCTGTATTTCAGTTGACAGCTTAGGTGTTTCAAGAGAATTATGCAAAGTGTGTGGTGCTAACTAGGGGCTGGTTAGGACAAAGGAAAACTCTACCAATGCTTTTGTTTCACTACTTTAGTTAGTCTTTACTTTATACTGTTAGTGAAAGTTGCTGGTTCCTATGACTGTATTCCTTATGTTCCCCTTAACTATAACTTGCAGTAAAAGTACCTGTACTTGTTTGTGCTTGTGCCAGCAGTGGGCTCTTAGAAAGTGTACACAGATACCAAAGAGTTACCTATCTTGAAATGTCCATTGAGGACAGCCATTCCCAGTAGCAGAAAGTCATAAGTGCATAAGAATATGCAAGGGGACATTACTCAAAAAAAGACAACAAAGCACTAATCTGAAATGTTTGATCTTTTTCCTTTTCAGGTTCTGCATGAAGAAATTGAGATCCCTGGCTCTAGCATAAAGCTCAGCTACCTGAGTTCTCGTACTGCTGGATACAAATCCTTACTTAAGATCACCATGACTCAGTCACTTGTGCCACTGAATCTAATCAAAGTTCATTTGATGGTAGCAGTAGAAGGGCATTTGTTTCAAAAATCATTTCAGGCATCTCCCAACTTGGCATATACATTTATCTGGGACAAAACAGATGCATATGGTCAGAAGGTTTATGGGTTGTCAGATGCTGTAGGTAAGTCAGCATATACAAGCTCCAAAACTTTTCAAGTAACACCTGTAATTCTCAGTGAGAAAGCTGCAGAGATTTCTTACGGAGAAGCAAATACAGACTAAACATTTCTTGTCTTCCTGACACAATTTATCTTTGTATTATGTTTCTTTTACACATTAAAGATCACATTCAGAGGGTCTAAACTCCATCAACATGCCTGTGTTTCCTGATCGGTAGCTGACTTAGAAGGTTTAGACCAGACATGGAAAAAACTGGCCACAGGAACTTAGGTGAAACCTAGTCCATCACTTTGTGTTTACTCTCTTTCAGTTAACAAATGAACATCCCGCTGGGATGGCTGGCATTCTTCAGTTCATTTGGGTTTTCATGCATGCTGTTATTATAGCCTCTTGGGGTGTAATACATTTGAAATGAAAACGGTCCTTTTCTAATGCTGCTCAGTCTTGTAGTTCTATAGCTGGCTTTAGTTCACTTGGTTCTGGTGGGGGCACGGGGAAAGGGTGATCATCATAATATTTTAAGTTTTCATTTTCATATCAGAACCCTTTTGATACAGCAGTGCTAAAAATGGGCAACAGAGCTGTGCCAGTGTGGGAAGAAAAACTGATTTAAGACTCTGGTTTCTTTTCTATATTTTCTAAAATCGTCTTTGCTGTAGCTTTTCTTACACTGTTGCATAGGATATTGCGTTCCTGAGTAATGCTTGCAGTGCCTGTGTGCTGCTTAAAAGCACCCAAACTTTTCACTGCTCCTTGGTATATGGTCTGTAAGGTGAATGCGCTAAATAAATCCTGTGAACACCTGGCAAGTGAAGTTTTTGATCTCATCCTGTGATCTGATAGAATGATTTTAGGATATTTTAAACCCCGTATTTCTCACTCTCACCAAACTCTCCTTTCTCACCGCCAGCTATTCAAAGAGGAGTGATCAGATCCCTGCAGAGTACATGTGAATGAAGTTTCAAGTTTGTGTCTAGTCAAAGATCGGAATTTAATATTGTAGAATAAAAGAGAGGAATATCATCACTCCATCTTGAGGGGCTGGGGAGCTGGAATGCTGAATGATTTCAATGTGCTCTGAACATTTAATTCAGTGTTTGTTCAGCAAGTATATTAGATTTTATTTTATTTCAGTTTCTGTGGGGTTTGAATATGAGACTTGCCCCAGTCTCATTTTATGGGAGAAGAGGACAGCACTGCTGCAAGGATTTGAACTAGATCCTTCAAATTTAGGAGGCTGGTCTTTGGATAAACATCATGTACTTAATGTCAAGAGTGGTGAGTTAGTTAATTCCGTGTTTTCTGTGCTGTATGGAGTTTTGTGAACCCTTTTTATTTGCATTATGTTTACACTTCAAAAAGCAGTTTCTCCAGTGTTTTTGTTCCACCTTTGGCTCAGGAAGGCATGGCTCACGTTTCAGTTGTCAGAAAGTTTCTGTAAACTTTCAACAAATGTTTTACTGTTCTGCACAGCAAGTCCTTTATCCTCTATTCTGTTGTTCATTTATTCCCTTGTAATGTCCTTCTGTCTTCCTTCCCTATTTTTCTGATAACAACCATACCCATTCCTGGTTCCGCTTGGCCTTTTTCCCTCTAATCTGAGATGGGGCTTAGAGGGAGTATGAGTCTGTGATGAGATACTGAGTTCTCATTTGTCCTTCTCCTTTGTCACCTGTTTGGTTTTTCCTGCCTTTTCTTTGTCTTTACGTATCCTAAGCTGAATGTTCCTGGTCTTCATATTTTACTTGAGATACCTTAGGGAGCTGAATCATAGAATCATAGAATCATAGAATAGTTAGGGTTGGAAGGGACCTTAACATCATCCAGCTCCAACCCCCCTGCCATAAGCAGGGACACCTCACACTAAACAATTTAGCATATATTTCATTTGATCCTTTGAAGTGTTTTCTACAGCCTTCCTGCTGATCCCAGCATTAACCAATCGCAAAAGATATTGTTACTCAAGAAACCTAAAGTAGTATTCAGAATAGGCAAGATTTTACATGCACTTCAAGTGTTGTACAGCAGTCAGATGCTGTAGAGATAGTCATTTGGATAGGGCAAGATATTCAGTGTTGTCACCAGCAGGGACCCGGTTACATTAGCATCATACAACTGCATTTCCAAGAGAACCAGAGACTAAACTTTTTTGGTTTGGTTCCTGCAGTCTTTGATGGCATTGAAAATGGTCACTGGCAGAGGATCGGCTCCCTTCTGGGAGCAGGGATCTGCTTTTTGAACTAGTATTTTGAGAAGAAAATCCATCTTTAAGGCATTTCTTGAACCTTACTAAAGATCCTTACCTCTAGCTCCCCTTGTTGATGCTTAGCAGCCCTTCCAGGAATTTCATCTTTCTCCTCTCTTTCCATTTGCTGTGCTTTCATTCTCTTTCGTGCCTCCATTTCTCACTTCTCGTTTTCCATGAGAAAAGTGTGAAAGACTGAAAGGTGGAAAGGAAACAGTAAGGTTGGCATGAAATTCCAGACAGAATGTAACACAGGAAACTGGAGTGAGAGGATCCAGGGACACAAATAAGGAACACAACCACTGTTTGCCTTCTCACTTCCCAGTTAGTAAGACAATCTAAACCATTGTGACAGGCCAGAGAATTGTATGGCAGTGTTTTCTTTCACAATGAATACCAAAGGACTGTGGGTTTATGTCTGGGGCTGTGGTTGTGTATATGTGTGGATTTTAACAGAGCATCTTCATTAAACCTTTATTTTCACTATCAGAAAGCCTTTCCACTCTTTTTGCACCATTGAAGAAGCAAACGCTGCACTCATTTCAGTGTACAGTCCTTAACAGCAGCTATTGAAAAGAGAACTACCTGAAGTCCCCTGCGGTGAATGACAGTAATAACCACTTCTTCTCCTCTTTGTTATTAGGTATATTGCACAAAGGCAATGGAGAAAATCAGTTTCTAACTCAGCAGCCAGCTGTGATAACCAGCATTATGGGGAATGGGCGCCGAAGAAGCATATCCTGTCCCAGCTGCAATGGTCTGGCAGAAGGAAATAAGCTCTTGGCCCCTGTAGCATTGGCAGTGGGTATTGATGGAAGTCTCTTTGTTGGAGATTTTAACTATATTCGGCGTATCTTCCCATCCCGGAATGTTACTAGCATATTGGAGCTGAGGTAAGGTGTTAACCGTATCGCTTCATTTCTGTAGCCTGTGCTCAAACCAGCCTTTGCCATTACTTTTTATAATTTTGTAAAACATTGTCACTTTCAACCTATTTAAATCCCAGTGGAGAAATGGGGCACAGAAATGCATAGTTCAAAGTCTGTAGTTCACCAGAGCAATAGCTATAGAGAAGTTAGAGGAAAGGACAAACCAGCTTGTACAAAAAGGACAAGCCATGTTCTTCTTTCTTGTTGGTGATCATTTGATACAATCTCTCCTCAGTACAATGCATCATTTAGTTTTGTTTGAAAACTGCAGAATTGACTGCCCTTAGGTATGGAGCCACAGAGATAAGCAAATTCAAACAGGTTTACAAAGTTAGCAGGAAGGTTTTCCTATCGATGGTTTTGACAGCCACTTTCCCACTGCTTTCCCATGCTTGTGAGTCTATTTCTATATATTGGCTAGTGCAGTTAAGAATGACATACAGAGTCACTTTCATCATCAGAACTCCTTTTAATATTGTACCTCTGTCCCCCCATCCCCTGCCCCCTCCCCAGTGTTAAGATTTGGTCACTTAGTAGGGAAGGCATGAGCATAGAGTGTACCACTTCACCCATTTCTGTTCCATCTTCTTTCTTCATTCTTGTAGGAGAGGCAAGAGCTACTGCTTCAAACTGTAACTCATGTAACTGGACCTTATAGTTACAGCACTATTGAATATTTGCAGAAAAATGAGAAAAAATAGCTTATATTGGCTATTTCCTGATACTTCTGCAGCCCACTCAGGCAATAGAATTAATTCTCTTGTAAATTGGATATAGCTGCAAAGTCCATAGAGTAAATTCAGGTGATTAGCCTTTTTGAATGATATGGCCATAACCAGTTCCTCTCTTCCACTGTACTTTTAGATTTTAATTAGTGGGAGAAAGTGCAAAATGATTGGACAGTGAGAGAATAGGAGGCCTAGCTCTATTCTACACCTCTCTTCCATTCATGTCATTCTGTTGATGTCACTATTGTGAGTTCTGATTTTATACAACAAAAGAGTTCCAGATCAGACCCTAAAATCATCTCTCTGACACCTACCTCATACACCATCAGGCTGCCTCATTAGATTTGAAACTCCAAAAACTCATAGATCATGGTGTGCTTTCTGCTGGCAGCTCAGTATAAACCACAGGAGGGAGCTGGTATGGATGTGCAACCAGTTATAAATATTTATTTCAACGTACACTGTAGCTCTGCATTACAAGGTATATAATGCTGATATATTTTTTGTTGCTAATTTGTTCAGTTCAGTTTAGCTTTTCAGCAAATACGATCACAGCTTTATAGGTGAAGAGAAAGAGTTTCAAATTTGGATACTCAATGTAAGGCTTTTACATGCACCAGCCCACCTGATACTTGGAAATGTTGTCTTCAAGTTTACAACAAACAGTATTAGTCTGAGTGCTTTGCCCAGGAGAACCTGGGCATTTCAGCATGTGTGAGGGAAAATGAGAACATCTGTAAAGAAACAGAAGATGGACTTCGTAATCTGCTTTAGTCCACTTTCTCCCTAATTTTAGGAAGGTCTGCTTTCCATGGCATAATTTCTTTAGCTTCTGTTTCAGCTATTAGCAGTGAACAATAAAGCCATTGCATTTGGAGTGCTATTGGATAGCTGCAAATAGCCTGACACACAGATTTTTAGGATTTGCAGTGATATCTTTTGTCCCCTGATCCTCTAAAGGGAATTAGGGAATTAGGTCCCATCCAGCAAACATCACCTATAGCAGCAGTTGTGATTCAGTGGTAAACTTAAAATCTGTATAAGGTATATGCATAAGAGGTTGACAATTTGAGCTAAATAAGTGAGAATGGGACCAGTCTTCAGCTAGTGTCAAGTAGCTTGAATAACGTTGCAAATAATATATTCATAAGTCCTAAAAACCAAATACTTCACTATTTAGATTTCCCAAGGGGTGTAATTTTGGTTTTACATAAGCCAGTATAAATCTTGAATAACTTTGTAAGTCCGAACATCCCAGTGTGCATCTTTGCTCCACGCTGTCGTTTATGAAGATGCCTGCTCTGAGTGGCTAATAGGAATTTTCACTCAGAAGTGTTGCATGTCACGCTTCATGCTGGTATTGCAAGTTTGGGGCTGTGCATTGAGTGCTGCAGCTCGGGAGTTGTCATGCACCTCTTTGTTTCATTCCTTGAATGTTCCTAAATGGAAATGACTTAAACACAGTGAAACGCTGTGGTGTGGGGAATGTATTAATTTACTTCCAGGAAGTAAAGGACACTTTTCCTTTGAATTCGTGTCTAGATGGTAAACTAGGGATCCTTTAATGCTATTTATTGTCCGTTGTTCATTATCTTACTGCTCACTTAGAAGGGTTGGGGTTTTTTCACCCTCAGGTTTGCTTTGATAGGCTTAAATAGATACCTAGTAGCACCCAAACTTGCTTTAAGCAATTATTCTAGGGACTGGGAGGAGAGGAAAGTATATTCTGTAGTAGAAATTTGTTTAGAAATAGCCTGTTGGAAAACTATTTTGATTAAGGAGGTTGCCTCCAACTGGCAGATGATATCCTGAGCGCAGGGCTTCTCCCTCTGTATCCAGAAAACTGCCAGTTTTTCTAGCTCCTACCCCACGAGATACACATATTTCCATGTGAGAAACTCTTTCAGTGGTCTAGAAAGTGTTATGTAAAATATACGGGGGGTGGAGGTTGGGGGCAGAGAACCAGCTTGCAACTTTATTGCTCCCAGTCCCTTTTCATCCGTAACCCAAGCAAAGGCTAGTGCTAAAAAGAGATATCTTCTCCTGTGTCCTTTTGTAAAATAAAACAAATACTATGTTTGCTTTACCATCTATTCTTCAGCTAACTGTTTGTTCTTTTTTCTTCTGTTCCCTTTCTATAAAGAAATAAAGAGTTTAAACATAGGTAAGACACGAGCTCTTTCCCATATAATTTGATATGGTTTGTTTGCCTCATTGTGTTTGCTTTTTGTGTTGTGCTTCTTGTGTAATGTTATGTTCTTCATGTACCATATATAGAAACATTTTTATGTGCTAATTGTGTGTTATGAATATGATAAGCGTTAGCAATTATGAAATGCAGTCAAAAAGCAACCAAATAAGTTCTGACAGTAATTAGAAATTTCTAGTAGAATGCCAGTATAATGATCCCCAAGCTAACTTCTCTATAAGCACTTCTCCCTCCTGTCTATAATTGGTCTAAATGGTTGAGGTAAACTACCACAGCAGTTTCACAAATGCCAGAAAGGTTCACAAAAGCACTAATGACTGTAGATAGGTCAAAAACTCATTTTCTGGTCATTAATGATTTTCTGAACCCTCTGTCCTTTTTCATAATTTAGTTTCTATTTTCTTTCATCAAATACATTTAACAGTCAGTCAACCTGTGGGGCTGGTTGTATGCAACCACTACATGCAGTCACTGTAAGATGCAGGAGGGAGGCAGAACCTGCCCAGATGTTAGGAGAGGAGATGTTCATTGTCTCACCTGAGCACTAGGGCTTCTGATGGCAGTAGCATAGGACATGCTTGTTCATCTTCTGGGACAGGGAGGATGTTCACCCTGAAGACTATCAAGGGCAAGAACAAGACAGTATTCCGTAGTGTCCTGTGCATCACCCTTTTAAAACCATACTTTCCATTTCTGTTACACAATTAGATACAAAAGATGGTCCAGATTAAACAGTATAATTACCCCTTTACAATATATTTTGGTATAGCAGGTATAAATTTTCACTGAATTTTCCTCTCTGGATGAATTAATTCAGAATTTGCTGATGATTTTTAGTGATGCCGAGGCTCCTCGTTTGCACTAACTCAGCTTAGTTATTTTTTTAGATGCTTAGAGATTTGCTCTGGGCACTTCTCTTCTTGGTTGGATTGAAAGGAAAGCTGTTGTTAGGTTGTGAATTTGATGCACATTTGAGAAGAAAAGGGAGGACAAGCTGATCCTGCCTGTGCCATCTGCTGTCAAGCACTGGGCTCCCTCCCAGAACAGAGCAAGGGTACCCAGTGGTACCTGCTGCAGTCACTGTGGAGGGCAAGAGGCAAAGCCATTATTGGCAGAAACCTCTGAGCAATACAGAAGGTTATGGGAAATCTTTTAAAACCAGGTACATTCATTGGCTTCCTATAATTTGAATAAAAGATTCCAGTGGCACGGAGAGAAGAGAGGCAGAGGTCTGTGGTTGCTCAGATGCTGGTTTGATAAATGTTTACTTCTCATTTAAAACACATGGCTCTTCGAGGTAATAATCTCCCAGTTTCTCTGGGGACATGGTGAGTGCACATCACCTTCCACCAGCTGTTTTCTGCTAAAATCCCTCAAATATTTTATGTGGAGAGTCATAGAATCCCAGACTGGTTTGAGTTGGAAGGGATCTTAAGATCATTCAGTTCCAATCCCCTGCCACGGGCAGGGACACCTTCCACTCAACCAGGTTGCTCCAAGCCAGGGATGGAGCATTCTGCCACTATCTGTTCCCTTACCGACCCCAGGAAAGAGCAAAGGGGTATGCAGCAGGTCTGCAGCTCCAGTGACTTGCTCCCTGGTCTGGAACAAAAGCATATGACTGACTTCCTGAGGGAGATTCCAGGGCAGAAAGGCAGGATGAGCTCCACGGACACACCAATGACTGAAAGGGGAGAGGGACATAACCCAGTGTTCTGCCATTGCTCTTTACCCTGACTTGCACCTTACCCTATCCTGGTAGCAGTGGACCATGCCTGAGGCTGGCTGCAGGGTGTGCTCACTCAGAAAGGCAGCACAGGCTGGCAGAGAGACACTTCCAGTGTGGCTCCTGTCAGGAGCAGTGCAGCTCCTGCAGGCACTGCTGCCACAGCTCCCACCTATGGGACCAGCAGCTGTGTCTGCACCTAGTTCATACCTGCCTCAGGACTCCCCATCCAGCCAGGGTGGGTGCCTGTGTTGCAGCAGGGCCAGGCAAAGGGCGCTCAGGGCTGGAGCCCAGAACCTGCAGGTAGAGCTGTCCCTTGTTGGCTCCTCTGCTGCTGTTGCAAAGCCTCAAGCTGAGCTTGGGTGTATTTGTGAAGTGCTGCACAACACCAGTGTCCTAGCAGGATTTGTTCAGTGTAAGGAGGGAGCGTGGGGAAGAGGTCGGAATTTCTGTTCAAGGGCAAATGTGCAGGTGTTTGAATGGCACAGGTACTCGAGAGACTGCAGAAACCTTGTGAATGGAAAGAAATACCTTACTAGGTGACAAAGAAGACTGAGCTTTGTTTGGGAGGGAGAAGAAGGATGTAGTAAAGGCCTAGTGAAGAGGTGCAGTCTGCTGCTGAAGATAAGCAGAGGAACTTGGGGAATAAAGAGATTGTGCTCTAAATGCAAGCATGTCACTAGTCTCCCTACATAACTTTGTCTACACCACTTAACCTCTCTGTGCCTCAGTTTCCTCCTCTGTAAAATGGGTGTAACACCCATCTTTTTCAAGTACTTTGATATCCATGCATGAAATGAACCTGCCAAGTATTTTTTTGCTTGTTGTGTTTTTTCATCTCTAATTTCTACACTCCTAGACTTCAGCAGATGGTACTACCTCTGCCAACTGAATGCTGATCAAACCAATCTCCTTCCTCCTTTCTACAGTTTTAGAACTGTTATTGACCTAAAATCATGTCATGCCAAAGACTGGCATAGAGGAAAATAACTGTAGAAAGTAATATGTTTGGACCTCCTCATTCCTCCTAATCTGGTCATGACCACATGAAAACAGTTGTCTTTGTGGTGCTGATAAATCCATCTGCCAAAAGTGACCTTACGGTATTTTCAGCCAGTCTGATCTTGAAATGGCTTATGTCCATCATAACTTACCTCTGTGTGTCCTCACTCTTGGAGGTGGGCACTTTTGCCACATGAAGCTAGGGGTGTGGATATTTGAAGGCAAATATCCCTGGTTACTGGTAAGTAACCTTCATTTTTTTTTTCTTCTTGTCGTCATTTGTCTTCTATGCTTTGAAACCGTCACTGATCTTATTTACACTCATCCATAGGCTCCAAAGGCTGCAAAATTCACATCATGCTTAAAATCCAACTAAATTGGGTTCAACTAGCCAGGCAAGACTTTGAAAATATTGCTGCACTGCAGCTGTGTGTGTGTGAATGTATATATATGGCAAAGATTGACATTTCTCAATTTGTAGGAGATTTGCTAAAGTAGTTCCAAAACGTGACGAGCTGTCAAAACCCCATATATTTCAGAAGAGAAGTAGCTTTCCATATGAGTGCCCATTCTAATCACAAACTGAGGACCAGTTTTTCAATAACAGAAGGTTTGGAGTTAAAGTCAGACACTTGGGGTCTCTGGTTTGAGCTATATAATCAACTTCATCTGCCGTAAATGAGATTCTTGATAAGAATGAATGAGAACAAATTTGCTTTAGGAATAAATTTGTTATGCCTCTGCCTCCTATTTATACAAGACCTCACAAATCTTGTGGCGTAATATAAGTGACTCAGAAGCTGATTTTATGATCTTGCTCCCATGACTTCTGCTTTCAAGAGAAGTCAAACAAGGTGGCTGGAAGGAGGGCAGCAGGTAGACGTAAGCTAAAGAGAATTCACCTGGAGCAGACCTAGAGGACAAAAGAGATCAAGAGGCAAGTCCGCTGTGCAGCTTTGGCTTATTGGGCTCTGCTGTGCAAGGTTTGGTGTAGGAGGATAAATGAGATTTGAAATGGCAATCTTCTAGCAACACTGACCAGGCCCTAATCACATTAGAGCCGCAGATGGTAGTCCCTCAGACCCCACCTTGGTGTCAGGCTTTCTTTCCAGATCTCTCTGTGCCTGATGAGTATCCAAGTTCTGAAGCCTGTGAAGTTTCTAGACTGCTCAGCTCTTTCTATTCTATGCTTTCTTTTTCTCTAAAGCAACAATCCTGCTCATAAATACTATCTGGCCGTGGACCCTGTTTCAGGCTCACTATACGTATCGGACACCAATAGTCGACGGATATACAGAGTCAAGTCCCTCTCTGGCATGAAAGACCTAGCTGGTAACTCTGAAGTGGTGGCAGGGACTGGAGAGCAATGCCTGCCCTTTGATGAAGCCAGATGTGGGGATGGAGGGAAGGCAGTGGACGCAACCCTCATGAGCCCTCGAGGTAAAGTAGGAAAAGAAGCTGGAGAAAATGACTGTGTGAGGCTGGGCTGGGTGTGGAAATAATTATCTGGCAATTAAATCACTCCTTGCTTGGTGGTTTTTATTCTGGGCTTTAATTACAGTGCATTGGCAAGCGTTCATGCTTTGTTTAGTTAAAGCAAACTTTATTACCCCAACAGTGAATGCTGCAAAAGGAGAGCAGAACACAAATTAGCAGGGTACCACTCACTCCAAGAAGCAAGCATGTAAACTGGGGAACAAATCACTGCTTGAGATAGTCTTTGGGGAGAAAAACTGCCTGCTGCGGCTTTTCATCTGAGTTTCTAGTCTGTGCATTCCCTTTTTCTTCAGAGGCAGGGGAAAAATGAAAGGATTTTTTTGCCCTTTTCAGTTTCTAATTTTTAACAGAAAGTTTTAAAGATGACAGAGATTTGGGGGTTTGTTGCTAGGATTTTTTTTTTTCCCCATTGTTTCATGTTAATTGTAAGGATGAATTGATCAGGTTTATTGCCAGGTGCTGCAAACTTCTTTGGGTTTTATTTCAATGGTTGAAAATAACTAGATGATTGTAAAAGCAAATAAGAATGAAAGGTCCTATTTCTTTGTAGAGGTAATGGTTTCAGTTAATACATACAGAGCATTTTAACAGGACAGAGCTGTTTCCATGTTTGAAGGTAAGCCTCTATGTAGAAGTGGAGAAGATAAAGCTGTACCTGTTCTCACTGCCCAACAGGATGAGCACTGCAACCATTTGAAGACAGAATTTTTAGATCAATATTTTATTTTCAGCCCACAAAACGGACAAGGCAGCGCACCAAATCAAAGCAGGAAAGGCAAGAGAGAAAAAGCTTGCCCTCCTTCACCACAGGCAGCAGCATCCTTCTGTTCCTCCAAGGGAGCACCTTTCATTCTGTGCCTTTCCTTTCGAAGGACTCCCAGTGTGAAAGCCATTGAACCTTTCCTTTTTTCCTAGGCTGGAAACCCCTGTGTCTTCATCTGGAAGCACCAGATATTCTTTCCATATCCCTTGCTGCAACAGGTCAAAGAATTCAAAACCAATCCTGAAAGACTGTAGTGTCCTCTTCATTTTTCCAAATCTTAAAGAAATTTGAAAAGATTTCTAAAAATTCTCAGATCCTTCAGGTGAAGAAGCAACACCTCAAATTTCTGAGATTAAAACTGAGGTTTTTTGGTTTTCATAGGGTTCACACAATGCATCATAAGAGTTTGAATTTAGAAATAAGAGGATACATTCCACTGGCTCTTTGACATGTTGTGGGGATTTCTGTGGTTTGGTTTTCCTTAAAGCCCCAAGGGATCAACCTGCTTGATGCCATTTATTCAGCAGAACTACAGGTACTTGGAGGGATCCAGGACCTGTGCTCAGGTTGGAAAGGAGGAAAGAACAGGGGAAGCGAACAACTGTCACCATTTTGTAAAGTTGTCAACAAGATGAAGCCTGCCTTGAAGCCAGGATCCTCACTGATGCCTGGTTTTTATATTTCAGGAATTGCAGTGGATAAATATGGTCTCATGTATTTTGTTGATGCCACTATGATTAGAAAAGTGGATCAGAACGGAATTATATCAACCCTGCTGGGCTCCAATGACCTAACTGCTGTTCGACCACTGAGCTGTGATTCCAGCATGGATGTCACCCAGGTATCTTAGTGCATTTATTTTCTTCTCTGCCTTAGAAGAGATGGGCATCTATTTTGGATGACTGCCTGGCCACTTAAGAAATACATTACGCAGCACAAGATGGTAGTATTTTTGAATTATTGCTGAAATGAGTGAACCATCCTTTTACTGTGGCTAACACAGGTTATTTATGCAACTGTAGAGAGATAAGGTTGAGATAATGGGAATTATTGTCTTAATTGCCTGTTTTTCTGTAATTACCATAGAGCTTCCACAATGTAGCATTCATTCTTTGCACAGAAACACAATTAGCCAAAGTTACCACTGCACGTAGCTTTAATATTGCCGAAAAACGAAAGCATTGTTTGAAATAGTTGCCGTTCATGACTTGGTTTCGCGATTTACGCTGATAAACCCCTCACTAATTTGCTGTTGTTACACATGGAATTTTAAACACTAGAAGTGTACTTTTCAGTTATGAGTTTTACAGTAATAATTTGTGCAACTCATAGGTACGGCTGGAGTGGCCTACTGATCTCGCTGTCAATCCCATGGACAACTCACTTTATGTCTTAGAGAACAATGTTATTTTACGGATCACAGAAAATCATCAAGTTAGCATTATTGCTGGACGCCCCATGCACTGCCAGGTTCCTGGTATAGACTACTCTCTTAGCAAACTGGCTATTCATTCTGCACTTGAATCAGCCAGTGCCATTGCCATCTCACACACAGGAGTTCTTTACATCAGTGAGACAGATGAAAAAAAAATTAATCGGCTACGCCAGGTAACTACCAATGGAGAAATATGCCTTCTTGCAGGGGCAGCTTCAGACTGTGATTGCAAAAATGATGTCAACTGTAATTGCTATTCTGGGGATGATGGGTATGCCACTGATGCCATCTTAAATTCACCATCTTCCTTAGCTGTGGCCCCAGATGGTACCATCTACATAGCTGATCTTGGAAATATCCGCATTAGGGCTGTCAGTAAAAACAGGCCCATTCTTAATTCTTTTAACCAATATGAAGCTGCATCTCCAGGAGAACAGGAGCTGTATGTCTTCAATGCTGATGGAATTCACCAGTACACTCTCAGCCTTGTTACCGGGGAGTACTTGTACAATTTCACCTATAGCAGCGATAACGATGTCACGGAGGTGATGGACAACAATGGCAACTCCTTGAAGGTCCGTCGGGATGCCAGTGGGATGCCCCGCCATTTACTGATGCCGGATAATCAGATTGTCACGCTGTCTGTTGGCACTAATGGTGGACTCAAGCTAGTCTCAACACAGACCCTGGAGCTCGGATTAATGACATATAACGGAAACAGTGGTCTCTTAGCAACGAAGAGTGATGAAACAGGATGGACAACATTTTATGAGTAAGAACGTTTTTGGCTCTATTAAGCGTACATTTATTTTTCAAATGGTAGTGAGTAGGCCCTGAACTGACCCTACAGAAATTTGTTGTAGGCTTTTCACTGATGCTGAACAAGGCCATGACATCTCAATCTAGTCTGATGCTGAAAATTGCTAAGTGGCTTCTTGATTTCATCAGTTTTTGCCAGGTCCCTTGGGTGGGTACCAGACCACTTTAATTTCTGCCCGCAGCATAGGGCTTGTGGGGACTCTCATCCACCTCCAGCACACAGGACTGTGTGCCACCTTCAGAAACCCATGTTTGATTTACGAGACTGGAGCCCTGCTCTTAGTCATTATCAAGGCTGTAGATAACTGGCACCCAGACCAGCCCCCAGCAACCCACAGCTCCTACTGAGCTGCCTCTGCCTAGGAACCCCTTCCTTTTGGAGCACAAGCTAGATATCTGCTGTTCAGACTCATATATTACTCATGGTTGTTAAAATGTTGATTAACTTCACTGATTGTTCATTCTTGAGACAAGGGCAGAGATTAGATCCCCAGCTACCTGCCAGACACCCAGTGTAACTTTGTAGAAGCACACTGGTGTTGGTGACCATACGGATTAGAAAAACAGAACTTCCTCTTTAAATACAGTTCATCAGAGATGAAGTTCAAGAGGATGTTAAAAATCTAGAAAAGACAGTCACATATTTATTAATAGTTACCCTGTTCTTACCAGTCCTATTGCCATGTATTGATCAAAACAACTTTAAAAATAGAAACAAAACGATATATTGAAAAAATATGTATAATTTTTAAGTACTTCGAGTCTGATGCCATAGTTAATTAACCATTACTAAATAGCATTGCTCAAATTAGTGGGTAGAAAGTATGAATAGGGCTTTCTATTTCATTTTAAATTGGAAGCTCATTTTTAAGGCTACAGACCAGCACTGACACACACGTAGTTTACCATACTAATGGATTCATCTTGGCCACCGCTTTCTTTCTTTTTATAGGAAACGTAAGTAATGCAGGAATAAAAAGAACCTCAGAATGTATCTAAATCAGCCTGGTACATCAGTGCTGTGCCCAGTGCGTTTTGTTCCCGTAGAAAGAAAAGCAGTGCCCTCTCGTGGTCACCTCCTGGTGCGGCCCTGGAAATTCAACCGCTGTGATTTTCCGTCGCTGGGTAGATGCGTGGAGGTTTTTTCTCCTTAATATTGTGCAAAGAGTATTTCTTTACCACACCTCCATTAGGAAAATAACCCAGTAATGTGAACACAGGAAGGATTTAGCTGCTGATGGCAAGGTCAGGCAAAACCTCTCTGTACTGGACCATGGGAAAATCTCACATTATTGCTGATGAGATGCCGATGCCTTTCTTGGTGGGGTTTTTGTTGTTGCTTTTTCCTCAGTAGCTCGGCCAAGTTTCAGATCAGAAGTCGTATAGACTAGTTATTTCTCAAAAAGCCAGTAATTCATTGTAGCAACTGAAATGGCAATGTAGCTTCAAACTCTATCTGAAAACAGTGAAACATTAAACAACACTATCAGAAGGTTACAGGTTACCAACCTGGTATAACTGACAGCTGAGAATTACACAAAGTACTAAGCTAGCATGATTTATTAGAAGAACTGTGCTCTGATTGCTAAGTAAGTGTAGAAGGTGGGTGCATTGATGTCTTACTGAAGTATAGCTGAAAATATAATGTGTTTATAGTGCTGCCATATTGACTAGATTCTTTTCCAAGATCAACTAAGAAAAGATGTTTGACCCTTGCCTAGGTCAGGGGAAGTTAAGCACCATACTTAGGTCTAAAGGGTATACCTGAGTTACTGCCTTAGATGATGAATGGCATTGATGAGGCAGTGGAAATAACTTCCTTTCTGCCAGATTTGTACATAGATTCTCGTAAGCATAGAGCCCATAGATGAGAGGACAGGAGAATCGTTTGTGCATTAAAATAAGAAAAGACATCATATACCATTCATGAAGATGTTAAAAGTAGATATGTATCTCTATATGTGAATGGAAAACCCTATGCAAGGGCAAGAAGTTAGCTATATGCACTGGAGATACCCATTACAGAAAAACAGAGGCATGTCCTTTAGGCTGATCCTAACCAGCTGACTTACAGTAACTCTGTCATATGCTCTCTCATCTCATGTACACCCACAGTTGAGGGGTTTATTGATAAAATTATGAACATTATTTAAATCAAATTAAAAAAAACCTAAATAGTCACAGTCCACAGCCACTTAATGCTGGTTTCTGGTTCCTGTGTTTTCATCAAAGTAGCTCCAAGGGGAAAATTCTATACTCATCACTATGCAATTTTGGTAGGTATAAGTTACTATCAATAAGAGATGAAAGAAATACTTGGCCAACTGAGAGTTTATAAGGATAACAAAATAGTTTTCTTGCCATTACATTTATGCATTCACACGGAGATAATCAATACCCCAGATACAGCCAAAGAACTGGAAAAGAATAAATGTTTTTTAAATACTAAAATACCACATAAATGAAAGTTCTTATGAAAAATGTACTTCAGTGCATTTATATCAACCAGGCACTGAAGTGCTGTGCTATCTTACTGGGTATTTGTATTTTTTTATCTGAAGCTGTACCCTGAAAATGCTCACAGAATTGAATTCATGGAGTATATCCAGGTATGCATTGAATATATGGAGAAATGCATACACTAACTGGTTTTATGTATGTGCATACACACTCATGCATGTATTATACATATAGTGCATGTGTATATGCACGCAGTTCATTTGCAGTAGGAAAAGGCAAGGCTCTTAAATAATGTAACAGCTATCAGCAGGCTCACATGGGGTAATTTAAGCTTGATTTTGGGCATGAAGCACATATATTTGAAGTGATTCTCAGTGGTATTCCACTTAGTTTTAGGAACATCCTAAGAGTGCTGCAGTGTTCTTCTTGAGTCAGCTTGGGGTTTATAAGGGAGAGAAACTAGGGATGTGTGTAAATGCATGTGATCTGCACCTTGGCCTGTTGAGTCAAAACTGCTGTTACTCCTTTCTGCAGTACTGTATAAGGCATTGTCCTGGCTACTCCCACCTACAAGCTGTCCAGCTGTACACGTCCCAGACCTCAAAGGTTGCCAACAGTAAAACTTGCCTAAGATACAGAGGTGCCATAAGACTGGCCTTGGATGCACTATCACAGACCTGCTGAGGAACGTGCGGGTTGGGTGTCTGTAGCTCTGTGAGCAGGTGGTACATAAGCGCTCAGCGTGTCTCACAGTTGAGCTGTAGCCGTGCCTGGTGGCCCGGCACACGGCAGCTGCTGAGACTGGCTCTGAGCCACCGGGCTCCCAGGCACTGTCTCCAGGCTGCAGGCACCATCAGCCAACAGCTCCTGTGTCTGCCCGGGTGCCGGTGGCTTGTGTCACCCAGAGCTGCCCTGGCAACCATGGTCCTGGAAACCTTGGCCTGCTTGGGCGGGCTTGGTCACAGTTATCAAAGTGTTGTCAGGTTAGTGGTGGGCACAGGGAGATCTTTGAAGATACTGGGATATGTCCCCTTGTGATTTTATTAGTAGAAAAACTCAGGATGAAACCTTCCTCTAGCTGAAGCTCGGGAATTTCAGTGTATCCAGAACCCACCTCATCTGAAGATATAAAGGTCACCTTACCAGATCTGATTCAGCTAGCCTGATGCTGTGTCACACACTGTGACACGTAGTGGCTGCTTCTGAAGAAGACACCAGAAGCCCTAGGTCCATTAGTATGTTTTCCATTGCAATTTTTTTTTGTTCATTACACCCGGGTTCATGTCATAAAGAAATGCACACATATCATATATGGTCTATAACCATTTAATTCCTATATAGCTTTATTCTCATTATTCAGTTAAACGTCTGGGTGTTGTATTCTACTAAGCACTTGCTCTCACAAAATACATAAATTAAAAAGAAAGCCTCAATAATATGTCACTTTAAATTCTGTGGCACAGAAAAGGTTTTGGTTTCATTCATTTTAAAGTTTTTACCTTTAACGTATGTTTTTTAAGCAGGATTTTATTGATGCCATGGATAAAGTAGAAAAGCCTTCATTATACATTGGTATTGCAGTGTGTATATAGTGTTTAAGTAGTGGATTATGTCTAAATTGCTTAATATGTTATTTAAGTAGTGAATATGTCTGCTATTAAGCCAAGTGGTCTGCAGGCCTTCCTAGGGAGCACCTGTTTAAGCGGGTCCAGCACTTGCTTATAAACCTTGTAATCTCTGCCATTGCGGAATACAAATATCGTGACCAGCCCTGGGGAACATGCCCCATGGTGGGGGCAAAGCACTGACTTGTAGAAGCAGCATCAGAATATTGCAATGTTCCTGTTTCAGGCTCTGCACATCCTCATCCATATTTGTAGACTGCCCTTGTCCTTTGAACAGAGATTTCCAGGGAGTAGCCCACAGCAATCCCCAGGAATTTTTCCTGGGTTAATTAAAAACCCAGCAATGGGAATGAGGAGTTTAAATGAAGGTCTCATTTGCATTGCCTAAAATACACTTGCTGATGGGGAATTTCAGCCTCCATTTTGGTGGATGCTCACCAAGCTCTGCATAGTCACACTGAAGCCGCTCACGGCCCTTTTCTGGTTTTTCCTAAATAACATTGTCTCTTCTGTAGTATTTGACATCTAAGTATTCTCTTCACCACTCTGCTAAGCACTAAGCATATCCACGTGTCCATATACAGACTATTATGGTATATTCCATTTTTGAAACTGTCAAATTTTTGTCCTTTTTTGTTTTTCCTTGCTAGACGGATGCTTGACTGCATCAAATTCTCCCCTAGTCCTTACTTTACAAGTGCTTTCAGTGTTTTTTTGGTAAAGACTCATGCAAACTTAACCAAACCCCATTCATAGATTTTCTCAACATTTTATCTCTTATCTAGTATGTTGTCTATATGGTAAATAACACCAACTATATAAATACATATATATACATGTATGTGGACATAAACTTGTGACTTTTATTAAGAAAAGTCATGCTACTTAATCTTTTATTTGATCCTGAACTGCTTAATTAAACACAATATATTATTGTTCCCTTTTAGGTTGCATGATGCTTTGTTTTATTGATTTACTTCTTTGCCTAACACTTCCAGTGGTTCTGGTAAGGCTTGTTGCTCCACAGGTGATTTTTTTCCTTCCTCCTCAATAGTCAGTTGCATGGGTGCAACCATTTGCAATGGATTTAAAAGGCATACTTTATATGTGTATTAACTGAGAAGCCAATTTGGGTATCCATTTTGGAGATACTTTGAGGTTTCTGAATGATGTCATTGTAAAGTCATGTTGAAAGCACTGATTCTTCTTCATCTTTACAGCTAACCACGACGTACAAAGAACTCAGCTAGCTCCATGGTACTAAATGTGCTCCTCTTCTCTTCTCTTACTCTCAGGCAGTGCAATGGATTTACCAGTTCTCTTCCAGGCTCCTCGCACCCTGGATTTCTACGTTCCAAGGATGACCAGTTGGTTTCAATCTCTACCTAAACTTTTCCCTTTAACTACACAGGACATTTTTTCTTGCCTTTCTGCTGTTCAGAAGTATGTGCGCTTTGGTAGCGGCTGGGTGAGAGACTTGCACAAGTAGAGATCACGTCAAGCAGAGTGTCAGACTGGAATACTGATTTTGTTTCAGGTTCCTATTTCTTGCCCTTAAGATCCAAGGGATTGTTTTAGCACACAAATACAGCATTCTAAACGAAAGGGAGAAACATACCATTCCATTTCAGGCAGCGTTCTTTCTTTACCCCTCCTCAGGTTTTATACCTCTAAATAAATTTAACTCAATGATCTCATGGAGAGCCCTTTTTCTTGTGTTTTCTTTTATCTCTTTGCCTCTGGAGCACTTAACTCATCTTCTCAGGTATATTCTGAGTGCTGACTGCTGCCTTTTGTGCAACTCCACCTTATCCAGTGCTTTAACTTCTTATCATCCATTGTTATGAGCCAAAATACTGACCCCAATATGCTGATCAATACCACAGATAAGATCTAAATTAAACCCTGACGTTCTCAAGCTGATGTCCTTTTCAATCTCTTTTAGCAAGTTTATCCCTTGATATGTCACTTAAGACCACACTTAGTAGTTTCCACTAAATATTCAATTGCAAACATGCAGTCAATGCAATTGTATATTGTAGTATCCATCGTAAGTCCACTTCCTTAGAGTGAAATGCTACCATTAAAATGCGTATGAATTTACTAATTAGAATTGTTTGAGCTGAATATAGCTCTGTATATCGTAATAATTTAATTATGACATTTGTGTAGTTGAGACCAGGATCACTAAAAATTATTATTTAATTATTTTTGACTTTCAAGAACAGAGCAGTAGATATGGCCAGGATGTTCTTGAAAATCTGTTTCATTCTGGGGTTTTTTGCACAGATGTGGTGCATTATTAATGCATTGGGTATTGAAATGAACATATATCCTCACACTTTTTGCTCTCACTAACTTTTCTATTAGCTATGATCATGAAGGGCGTCTGACCAATGTAACACGTCCCACTGGAGTGGTAACTAGCCTTCATCGAGAGATGGAAAAGTCTATTACCATCGACATTGAGAATTCTAATCGGGATGACGATGTCACGGTCATCACAAATCTCTCCTCTGTGGAGGCTTCCTATACAGTTGTTCAAGGTACCAAAGCACACTTCTCAGCACATCTCCTAACCACACACACCACTTGAGAAAGCAATTTGCAAAAGGTTTCTGTCATTAGAACAGTTATGAGCAGGGGAAAAATGTAACAGGTTTGCAAGAAAAACTCCCCTAGAGCTCATTCCTAAAATAGCAGGTTTGCAGGACAGGTAAGAGACATTTCACAATCATGCTTTGTGTCACCTATGTCTGGTTGTTATCTGCTGGTGTCAGGCCTGCTATTGCCTCGTGGGTCAGGATCACTTTACCCACTCAGATATTTCTCTGTATTTCACTGGAAAATCCGTTCTGACTTTGGTGCCACAGAGTTGCACGGTGACTGCCGAGTGTCAGCTGCCTGGGGAGAGATCCTTGTGGAGAGACGGGCTCTGGTGGCCTCCCACTGTTAGACATAGGAACTGCCAAACTTATAAAGTACCATTAAAGAACATTCAGAACAGCCGGGGCGGTGGATGCTCTTGACCCATGGTTAGCACTTCTGAGAACAGTGTTACAGCCCAAGTGTGGCAGGAGAGAGCAGCAGCAAAGTGGTGAATGTTTGCTTAACGCTTTCCAGCACTGCCCCAGCATTGGTTCCTATGAAGTGAAAACAGTCAGTTATCAAAGACTGAGAGGAGTTTGGTGGGTGATAGGTGTTTCTAATTAAGATATAATGTCACTGGAATGAGAATATCATCATTGAGCAGTAGTCTTCTCCTGGCTTAAAGGTCAGCAGTTATAGAATATTATACCATCACATGTCTGGTTACAACGATGATTTCTCCTATACCAGATGATTAATTATGTAGATGTTGTCCTTCTGTCAGACAACCTTGGTGCTGTGGTGACAGTTGCACACTGTAGCTGTCCGTGCTGGCACAGAATGGACTTGGCTGTGTCAAAGAGTTGGACAACTGCATGGCCAGAGCAGTATGAGGCCAAAAGGCCGGGTGTGCTGCTGGTAGGGTGGCAGGAGAGTGGGCAGGAAAGGGACTGCCAGCCTGCATTGCTGGAGCCTCACACCTGGAGGTTTTGAAGGCAAACGCTGTAGAAGTCTTTCCTTGGAGACAGTTTTTAAACAGAGGGAAAGAAAAAGAAGAGGCTCTTACTTCTTCCCACTCCTAGAGTGCAGCAGTCTTCTTTTTTTTACCCCTTTCTTTCTGTCCTGGAGTTTGATGGTTTGTTATTCATCCACCAGTTCAGTTTTCAGGAGGTTTTGTTCATACTAGAAATAAATTACGTTGTTGAAAGCGTATCACTGTGCATTTTGATTCACAATTAAAACTAAAGGGAAAACCTAATGAAATAAACACAGTATCTCTCTGCAGGCTCACTGTTGCACTACTGTTCTTTACATGAATCAGTAACATCTGTAATTTCCACCATAGTACCACGTAAATGGTAATTGCAGGCTGACTTCATTTAACATCAACAGGAGTGCAATAAAAACCCAATCAAATTAAGCTATATGTTTTCTTTATGACTGGAGTAGCTAAATTATTTTCTTTTCATTATTGCTGTAGATCAAGTGAGGAACAGCTACCAGCTCTGTAATAATGGTACTTTGAGAGTGATGTATGCCAATGGCATGAGCATTAGCTTTCATAGCGAACCTCATGTCCTGGCTGGGACTGTGACTCCCACCATAGGACGATGTAATATTTCTCTACCAATGGAAAATGGTTTAAACTCAATTGAATGGCGTCTGAGGAAGGAACAGATTAAAGGCAAAGTGACTGTGTTTGGAAGAAAGCTCAGGGTAAGTAGAATCTGTCATTGCAATAATGATCTTTTCCTCTGTGGGCAGAGCATTAATTTTCTTTTTGAAGGACATCTTTCCTATTTTTACTTTCTAAAATGCACAACTCCAGGGTTTTTTTTAATAGGACAATATTTTCTGTACTGGAGAGGTCAGCTAACTGCATGGGACTGTGTGCTATCATCAACTGTAGAAGCTTCATTACTAAACGTATTCTAAAAGACGTTGGTAAAGATACCCAGAACATTGGCGCAAGTCACTCTGCTTCTGAAGGTGGGGGAAAACCCAATCCAGCCACTCAGCATTTGTAAAACTGCTACAGCACACTCACCACAGCTCGTCCTGGGCAGGAAGCACAATTACAGCATGAGCAGTTACATTCTGCTGGTGTAGAATCTGCCCGCGGATTCATTGAGGCAGACATATTGTGTTTATTCCCCTTCCCAAATGGCATGATTGGAAAATAATTGCCATAATTACAAAGTCATAAGTATAGGATAAGAAAGACACTCAGGTCATGTAATCCATCCCCTGCCAAATTAAAAATGTGCTGCAGCTGGGTTAATCCCATTCTGTGCTTAGCTGGCCTGGTTTTCACCCCTTAAGTACCTAAATTTTCACTGGCTGCTTCAGTATAGGCAGCTTTGCTAGGGCTTTGAGATACTCGGGCAGAGAACAAGCACAGCGCTAATCAAGCCCTGGTTCTTTTCAGAGATACAGTTCTGTGTGTTCACGATGATGTACTAAATGCAATTTCTGTAAACAATTATGTAGCAATTCACAAAAACTATTATGAATCAGATGTTACATTTTGGTATTTTTCTATTGCTTAACATCTAATTCCCAGTGTTGAATTAACAAGACTTTCCTTTTCTCATAAATGCTCAGAATGCACCTACTGGGGAGAGGGGGAAGGTTAGACAAAAAAGGAATGAGATTAGCAGCTAATCCTTAATGACTGAATTTCATGGCTATGTAATTGATTGTGATGTGTTGACCTGCAGAAGTTGATTAGAAGTAGAAACCAGATGAGCACTGCATTTTGACTAGGTGTTTGAAACAAAATTGTGGTGATCCTAACTCTCAATGCTAGAAATGTAATAGAAGTACTTGTGGTAATCAGCTGAAGTTAAACACATCTTAGAGCTGAAACCTTGCCTGAGATGGGGTTTCTTGCATCATGTTTATGCAAATCAAAACACTGCTTTATCTAGCAACACCTCAACATTTAATTGTCTGGGTTTAGTTCCTGCAACAATAATCACATACTCATTTAGCTCTTTTAAATGAAAATCACGATGAGATTATAACAGGTTGAGTGGACGGAAAATGAAATTTGAAAATGAGGGGGAAAGCACAGAATTTATTTGCATCTCATTTACTCTAATTCATCCTTATAAATTGTTTATTGAATGAAATGGAGCACGTGTGTGTGATCATTGGGGGAGCAGATGGCAGCAGGGTCAGCTGTGGCAGCTGGGACAGATGTGGCATATAGTGGTACAGGATGGGCCACTGCAGGACTAACACAGGAATGACCAGGCAGGGAGTGTGTAGACCCAAATCTTGAATCCCCAGCGCAGAATCAGCTATTGCTGAAAGGGATTGTTCTGACATGGCAGTCGCCTCTTGGTAGAGCCAATACCCCTTTCTTTCAATAGTTAAAGGGGATCTATAAGAAAGAGGATGTCAGACTTTTTAGCAGGGCAATAGGACAAGGGGTAATGGTTGTAAACTAAAAGAGATTTAAACTAAAAGAGATGTCGACTAGATCTAATGAAGAATTTCTTTTACAATGAGGTTGGTGAAACACTTGCACAGGGCGCCCAGAGAAGCTGTGGCTGCCCCATCCCTAGCAGTGCTCAAGGCCAGGTTGGAGACAGGTCCTTGAAGCAACTTGGTCTAGGGGAAGGTGTCTCTGCTCATTGCAGGGGGGTGGGTTGGACCAGATGACCTTTAAAGGTCCCTTCCAACCCAAACTAGTGGATGATTCTGTGATTCTCCAGGTAGAGCTGCCTCCTGTGCTCCCAGCTGTGCTCATTGTGCTGTAGGCACATCCCAGCTGTACACGCTGGGCTCTGAGACATGCTGGACCAACTTCATTAAGCCAGGAAAGGAAGACCTGCCCTTCACCTCAGGGTTCTCTCTCTTACTGTCCACTACTCTCCTATGTACCACACGTCCAGTGTGTTGCGGTAGTTTCAGATGAAGTATTGAAGATTCCCTTCTGAAGAGTTTTTCTTACAGTGCAGCTTCACAAAAGTGATTTCTGTTGCCAGACTTTTATGCAAAGCACGAAGGGCTTGTCCCTACAGCCACTTGTTCAGCAGCAGCCAAGGGAGAAACCAGATGTGCACGTAGGTAGTGGAACAAAAGAAACAGAGCTCGTTGGGTGATCTTCAGTCATAGGAATTATTCATTCAATTTGGATTACTATATAATTAATATGACATTACAATTACACTCTCTGGTTTTACCTATTTTTACAAATGAAAAGGAAGTTGCTTAATTATCCAAGCAGGTGCTGCTTTATTCTCCAAGTGATGTTTGTGTGCATAGCTCTTGTCTGGGTAACCATTAGAAAACCCCTAATACTTCAGTTTTCTATGGCAAAAAACCTAATAACTTTTATAATGTTATTGAGAAAAGGAAGGATACCTGGAGTCAGACTTCCCTCCATGCAGGTTACAGTTACAGTTACTATAATGGAGGGAAGAAACCCCAGAAATCACAAAACAAAACCAAAGGAAAACATAAAAGCTAAAATTCGGTTCTTAATCTTTCTGGAAGGCCTTGAGCTCTGTGAAGGAAAGGGTTTTCATCTGGCTCTGTCATCAGGATTAATCCTACGCTTACAGAACTAGTGTAACCAGTTAAGAAAGTTCTTCTATTGAGTTTGGCTTCCCTGGGTTTGTTTCCATTACAATGGGAGGGCAGAATGAGGTTCATTTGGCCAAGATGTTTTGTAAGAAATGCCCTATCTTTTCTTTGAATCACAGGAGAAGTTTTTGCTGGGATAACCTTTGGGAAAACCTACAGGAAAGAGTTTTTTCTAATAATTGCCCACGGAGTCAATGTAAACTGTTAGAGCTAAGTCTTATTAATGGGAAAAATTAGGATAATGAGCGATAATTTGAAATAATTATTTCTTTACAAACACAAACTTGGATTCCTTTTAAGCTTGCTTTCTGTGTAAGTGAATTCCTGCAGAGTTGGGTGGGATGGGAACTGGGTTCACCCCTGGCAGGGAAAATCTCTCAGAATAACTTTTATGTCCTCGAGAAAGGCCCAGGGTTAATTTACATATTGTTTGATGTGCAGTTTAATTCTGGCTAAGGGAAAACGTGGCCTAATCAAAGCTGCTGCAAAGAACAAATTCCCACAAACTGATGAATACTTTTTAAATAGTCGTTGCTCTCAAATTATATCTAATTTAAAGACTTCTACTTTATTAATGATGCATCTACAATTAAATTACTTAAGAGGCTTTATCAGATTACAGCATTAGCCTGAATTCTGTGGTGTAGTCTGCAGTGAATATATTTACGTGCCTCTTACAGCACTCTCGCTAGCAGCCTCTCCATTTGGCATTCTTGTGCTCCTTTGTTTCTGCTTTGCTGTTTCATTAAAAACCAGACCCCCAAAACTCTGGGTCCAAAACGCTTCATGTTATACTTCGATTTGAAAAGTGTAACTGAAAAAAAAATGAAAAGGAAAAAAATAAAAGCATTTAACCTAATTATTCAGTTTGTTTCTCAAAACCGAGTCCATCTTTCCCAGCCTGTATGAGCAGAATCTTCAATCAGGAGAAATTAAACCCATCCCGAGTGACTGGATTGATGAGGGATCTATGGACTATTTGGAAAGCAAATGAGACAAACAGAAAATGAATGAATTCATAAGCAGGGTGTTGCAGCTACAGAGCCTGCATGGCTAAACCTCAGTGAAGGCATGAAATCATAATTTCTTCTGTTCTTGGAGTCATAGTAGGGGAAGAAGTTAGGATCTACTGATGGCAGAAGTAGAAAAGCTGCTTCTATGTAAAAGAAGTTGTTTCTCTGCCGAGTGCTAGCACTGCACTTTAGGCCCCAGGATGTCTTTCTGTTGTGACAACAAGAGAAGCCCCTTGCTGTAAGATGACAGCTCCCGTGTTGCAGGGAAATGGGGAATATCCCAGTGAAACGCCTGAACTTATATATTTGAATATCCAAGAACTAGAAAGCAGAAGCCAGTTAATAGGAAGAGATGCAACACTTCTCTAAACTGTGGGGAAATTGAGGTCTCCAATGTGCATGCCATTTTCCTCCATAGGGGCTAGTGGCACTGCTGACTGAACGCAGCCTCCGTTCCCTCCATAGGTGCATGGAAGGAATTTGCTGTCCATTGACTATGACCGGAACATACGCACAGAGAAAATCTATGATGATCACCGGAAGTTCACCCTGCGGATCATCTACGACCAGCTCGGGCGCCCATTCCTCTGGCTGCCCAGCAGCGGCCTGGCTGCTGTCAACGTTTCCTACTTCTTCAATGGGCGCCTGGCTGGGCTGCAGCGCGGAGCCATGAGCGAGAGAACAGACCTGGATAAGCAAGGCAGGATCGTATCGCGCATGTTTGCTGATGGGAAGGTTTGGAGCTACACCTATCTAGAAAAAGTAAGCGATGTTGTTTTGCCTGCTGACAGCAGCTACAAAGAGACAAAGCACTACTCAGCTTCGTTTGAAGCCCTGTATGTAACACACACACATACAGATTATCTACAGTTTGACATGTTCCAGCTGTAAAGAATCCCTCTGTACCTGGTCTCAAAATTCCTTATTTTTCAATTAGTCAATTAATTTGACTAATGTTTAATGGGAAATACATTGTTCATGGATTGTGTCTTTTGATGTGTTCCTGGAAGCAGTTGGCTGCCATATAATAGCGTAAACTGAACACAGTGAATTGCCCTTAATGAAGACCAAAACGCATCATTAAACCTGACAAAAGGTTCAGGTGGAAACAGGTAATTCATCTATAATCATTATTTTTTAAATGAAGATACGGTAAAGCATTTTTACTTAGCCCAGCTAAGATACTTCAATCATAAGTGCCTTAAATACTTCAAAATTGCATATTCTTTCCCTTCTTTGAACCTGTTGTTTTAAGCAAACCAGAGCCAATATTCTCTGCTTTTTGTCACACATATTTCACAGTAATAGTTGTGAATTACAACTGCTAGTGACAAAGTAAATCAAGTAATTTATCTAACACCTCTGCATCCCCCAGGAAAAAATGAAAGCAACAAGATCCTACTAGGGGGAGGGCAGCTAATAGATTTCTAACCTGCACTTTTCTGGAGTGTCAGCATGTTGATTCCAGGTAGCACATCCTGCCATCTAGCAATCTGACAATATTCTTGCACAGCTTTGTGCCCCGGACTGATGCATCTCATTCTCTTTTGATTCATTTAACACTAATGCCCTGAGAGGTCACATGCTGAAAGCTGGTAACTGTGTATTACTTTTCTCCCTACAGTCGATGGTACTACTGCTTCAGAGTCAACGCCAGTACATCTTCGAGTATGATTCTTCAGACCGCCTTCATGCTGTCACCATGCCCAGTGTTGCTCGGCACAGCATGTCAACTCACACCTCCATTGGCTACATTAGAAACATTTATAACCCTCCCGAAAGCAATGCATCCGTGATTTTTGATTACAGTGATGATGGGAGGATTCTGAAAACATCATTTTTAGGCACTGGGCGACAAGTCTTCTACAAGTATGGAAAGCTATCCAAATTATCTGAGATTGTTTATGACAGCACTGCAGTTACTTTTGGGTATGATGAAACTACAGGTGTCCTAAAAATGGTGAATCTGCAAAGTGGAGGATTTTCTTGTACAATCCGCTATCGTAAAATCGGTCCTCTTGTTGACAAACAGATCTACAGGTTCTCTGAAGAGGGTATGGTCAATGCAAGGTTCGATTATACATATCACGATAATAGCTTTCGAATCGCGAGCATCAAGCCCATAATAAGCGAGACACCTCTTCCAGTTGATCTTTACCGTTACGATGAGATTTCTGGCAAAGTAGAGCATTTTGGCAAGTTTGGAGTTATTTATTATGATATAAATCAAATTATTACTACAGCAGTTATGACACTGAGTAAGCACTTTGATACCCATGGGCGCATTAAAGAAGTTCAGTATGAAATGTTCCGATCTCTAATGTACTGGATGACTGTCCAATATGACAGCATGGGAAGGGTAACTAAGAGAGAACTGAAACTTGGTCCATATGCCAACACCACCAAGTATACCTATGACTATGATGGAGATGGGCAACTGCAAAGCGTAGCAGTAAATGACAGGCCAACCTGGCGTTACAGTTATGATCTGAATGGAAACCTTCATCTCCTGAATCCTGGAAATAGTGTCCGACTGATGCCTCTGCGCTATGACCTAAGAGACAGGATTACACGCTTAGGTGACATACCCTACAAAATTGATGAGGATGGATTCCTGTGTCAGCGGGGCTCAGATGTATTTGAATACAACTCCAAAGGACTCTTGACAAGAGCTTACAACAAAGCCAATGGGTGGAGTGTTCAGTACCGTTACGATGGACTCAGCCGAAGGGCTTCCTGTAAGACTAACCTGGGGCACCACCTACAGTACTTTTACGCTGATCTTCACAATCCAACAAGGGTCACTCATGTCTACAATCATTCCAATTCAGAAATTACCTCTTTATACTATGATCTGCAAGGCCACCTCTTTGCAATGGAGAGTAGCAGCGGTGAAGAATATTATGTCGCCTCTGATAACACAGGCACTCCATTAGCCGTGTTCAGCATCAACGGCCTCATGATCAAACAGCTTCAGTACACAGCATATGGGGAGATTTACTATGACTCTAATCCTGATTTCCAGCTGGTTATTGGGTTCCATGGGGGGCTGTATGATCCTTTAACCAAACTTGTCCATTTTACCCAAAGGGACTATGATGTGCTGGCTGGACGCTGGACATCTCCTGATTACACCATGTGGAAAAACATCGGTAAAGAACCTGCTCCTTTCAATCTGTACATGTTCAAGAGTAACAACCCTCTAAGCAATGAGCTGGATCTAAAGAACTATGTAACAGGTGAGACTTTGTTACATTCCTTATAAACAACACTGTGGTTTGGAAGTTGATTTGGAAGGAAATCAGACTTTTCTTTACTAGGCAATTTCTGAATCTTCCTGTCCAGGTTGGGCAATCTTCCTTTTTGTGCTATGAAAAGGGCTGGCTAGTCCTGATCTTTTGATGCTGCCCCTGCCCAAATGAAGGGCACTAAATAAGAGGCCATAAGGAACTTATGGAGAAGAAAAAAATAAATTAACTCTCAAAGTGAACTGCTGACTGAGCCCATGGGCACATTATGAACCAAGTCCAGAGGAGGCCACAAGGGTGATCAGGGAAATAGAGCATCTCCCATATGAAGACAGGCTGAGAAAGCGGGGGCAGTTCAGCCTAGGGAGGAGGAGGCTGCTTGGGGACCTCATGGCAGTCTTCCAGTATCTGAAGGGGGCCTATAGGGGTGCTGGGGAGGGACTCTTCATTAGGGACTGCAGTGACAGGACAAGGGGTAACGGGTTCAAACTGAAACAGGAGAGGTTTAGATTGGATCTAAGGAAGAAATTCTTTGCTGTGAGGGTGGTGAGGCACTGGAATGGGTTGGCCAGGGAGGTTGTGAGTGCTCCATCCCTGGCAGTGTTCAAGGCCAGGTTGGGTGAAGCCTTGGGTGCCATGGTTTAGTGTGAGGTGTCCCTGTTTATGGCAGGGGGGTTGGAACTGGATGATGTTAAGGTCCTTTTCCAACCCGAACTATTCTATGATTCTATGAATTAGTGCTAAGAACTGATTTAATTAAACCTCTTTTCCCGTTTAACTTTTAATACACAAATAGTTTTCAATCTTTAAAATCAAAATATTGACTTTTAGAAGTATTCTTCCCTCCTGCAAGTGTAAGAAATGTGATGGAATCTGTAGAGCTGAGGAAGAGAAACAATAAAGTAGTTTTGATTGCAGATGCTAGGACTGGGTAAAACTTGTAACCTCTTCTTAATTAGCAGTAATTTTTCACTCAGTGAGATCACACAGTACTCAAGTCTGCTGCTGGCAACTTCTAAAAAGAAAGGTAATTAGTGTGTCTTCAGGAAAACCTTTTCTCAGCACTGAATGTGCAGTATCCAGTAATTAGAGCAGTGGTATCATTTATAAAAAGGAGCGATCTTAATTTTAGCAGTAATTTGAATTTCAAGAAAAGTGCATTTCCTTCAGAGAAATCACAGCAAGTTTCATTGGGACATGGGGACGTAATCATGTGTGTAACATCCCAGAGGTTCTATTGGAGCTACTTTCCAATTTAAAGATAGCGCAACTTGTATCTGATAGTGTGAAAATATTGGTGACTAAAACAACCTTGGGATCAAATTCTGTTGTCCTAAATTCAAGTCCTATTTTCATCCACCAGTGGATGCAAATTATTAGATCTAAATCACTGGTTTAGATTCTCAGTGTCATCTTACTATATTTGCTATGTTCTGAAATTTCATTCGTTCAATGTATTCACCCAGTGGAGGAGATCTGGGAAGATCTATTGCATTTGGTCCACACACACCTTGCAGTCTGTAAAAATACTTCATTGTTGTTGAAAATATCTGTTGCTGTTCGGACTAAAGAGATTCTCTTGCACAAGAAGGGATTATGGTGGCACCTGGGTTGTCATACCTTAAAACCCAACCCAAACAGAAAGTAAAAGAGCTACTTCCCCATCCCAATCCATTCTTACTGTTAACTCCTGACACTGCTTTATTCGGTGGTTTTGATGGAAAGGAATTCCTGTACCAAGTGCAGTGCTGCAAAGCAGAACAGTAACTACTTTGCATATAGGTCCTCCTCTTTTTTTGTGGAAATAGGGCAGCTGAAGTGAATTGTTCAGGATATACCATTATACCATAAAATAAACTGCAGCCTTAAAAAGGAGCAGTGACCCTGTGCTGTCCAAAGCTACAGGAAAAACATGGTAGTCACTGTGTGATGGGAGATACATGCAAAGGTCTTTACAGAAGCAGAGGATCTTACTACTAATTTTAGTGTCAGAATGGCTAACGAAAGGAAGAGTTTTGTTGTCAAATGTCCCCAGCCAGGGAGTACTGCACTTTTTATAGTGTAACATGTTGGGAAAACAGGCTTTGCAACAGCAAGCAGGCTCCATGCTGTGTCTGAGAGTGTCCCCAAGGTCTGTGTGCAGGGTGGGTGCTCTGCAGGCACCCCATGTGCCTGTGGCAGCAAGCAGAGCTGCTGTGCACCATGCCTGGGGTACTCTAAATGCAGAGACCCTTGCAGCCAGGGTGCCCTATACAGTGACATCTCTTCAGACACGGGGTTTGGTTCACACAGGGAAGCACCATCAGGAGCTTTTGTAGGCCAGTGAGGAGAGAAGGCCACTGGAAAGGGTGGGATTTATAAACAGAAATGGTCATGAATATAGGTCCAAATGAAATGAGATGTGCCTGTGCTCTCACACTGCTGCTCATCCCTGTGACTGGCAGAAAAGAGAAGCAGGAAACAAATGTAAACCAGGGTCATGGGCTTTCCCATTGTTGTTGTTAAAAATGTCACTTGATGACTGAAACACATCATAAGTTCTTAACATGTGGTGAGTGAGAGTCACTGTTATTTAGTGACTTGGGTTTCTCAACAAGGTATGAGGACAGAGTTTTACTGATTGAACCCAGAGTTGGAAATTCTGAAAGCTCACCGCAGAGCTGAGCTCTGACCCTCCCAAGCAGCTCCTGCTTTTCCATACTGGGCCTGAAGGGAAGGTGAAGATATTCAGTGTCTAAAATTAGCCCTCTGAATTGCAAGTCTAGCTTCTCACTGCATTTAATGGAGCCTCCAGAGACCTGGTGACAGTTAATAGAAGTAGGACGCGGAAGGCAAGTCATGTATTGTCCCCAAGGACTTTGCAGATGTTTCTAGGAGTACGAACCCAATAAAACATCATTTAACAATAGAGTTTATAGGTTACAGGAGCCACATCAGAAGGTGTCAGGGATGGAGCAAGTATTGCATACAGTGAAACGTTTGGATAATCCATGTGCTCTAATGGAATAAGAATGAGCAGGGTCGTATATCCCTGTTGAACTATTTAGGGTACATGCAAAGCAATATTTCCTGTGCCTGCCATGGTGGATTACTACAGATCTGTCAAGTGCCACACTGTAATATAAATGATGAGTTCCACAGCTGCTTGAAATCAAGGAGGTCAAGGATGGATTTCTTCATTTTTCTTCTTGCCTTTATTACACATATTCATTTCTCACTTGCCTGCTTCCTTTTGATTTCTAGATGTCAAAAGCTGGTTGGTGATGTTCGGATTTCAACTTAGCAACATTATTCCTGGTTTCCCTAGAGCAAAAATGTACTTTGTGTCACCGCCATACGAGTTGTCTGAGAGTCAAGCATGTGAAAACGGACAGGTAGGCAGAAATATGAAGTTATTTCTATGAATACAAGTGCTGGCTCTCGTGTACAGTAGAAAGCCAAGTATTTATTTCTGGGTAAAACTAAGGGAGTATAGCTAGATTTTACCCTAATGAACATATGCCTTTCTTGCCAGCCTTCATTGTTATCATAATTGCAGTGTCATTAGTTTGTCTTTTATTGAGTTCTTCCTTGATTAACAAGTTGTAACTCGATTAACTTGATTAGCAATGACAAAGGGAGACTTTGTCAGGGCAATTCATCATCTGTTGTACCTTTGGAAAAACCATCCTAATAACATGTGTTGCAATAAACTTAGGTTAGTACTTGCAGTACTGCTAAGAACAAGCCCAGAGGAGGCCACGAGGATGATCGGGGGAAATGGAGCATCTTCCGTGTTGAGACAGGCTGAGAGAGCTGGGGCTGTTCAGCCTGGAGAAGAGAAGGCTGCGTGGAGACCTCATAGCAGCCTTCCAGTATCTGAAGGGGGCCTATAGGGATGCTGGGAAGGGGCTCTTCATTAGGGACTGGACAAGGGGTAACGGGTTCAAACTGAAACAGGAGAGGTTTAGATTGGATCTAAGGAAGAAATTCTTTGCTGTGAGGGTGCTGAGGCACTGGAATGGGTTGGCCAGGGAGGTTGTGAGTGCTCCATCCCTGGCAGTGTTCAAGGCCAGGTTAGGTGAAATCTTGGGTGCCATGGTTTAGTGTGAGGTGTCCCTGCTTATGGCAGGNTGGCAGTGTTCAAGGCCAGGTCAGGTGAAATCTTGGGTGCCATGGTTTAGTGTGAGGTGTCCCTGCTTATGGCAGGAGGGTTGGAACTGGATGATGTTAATGTCCTTTCCAACCCAAACTATTCTGTGATTCTATGATTGGTTTCAGCTCAGATTAAAATTGTTCTAGTCTTGGGTTTTACTTCTTCTTGTAAGGGACATCCTGTAATTTGCCAAAATTGAGATTTCTGGTACATTTGTGCTACCGAGAGTGATTAATGAGAGACATTGTATCTGGTGTTGCTAATAGAAAATAATTTGCCAAATGAGAGTTTCCCTGATTCTGAAGGAGATTTGGGTATGGATGGGTAGCAGAGTGTGGTCTTCCCGTAGCACAGAACTTTTTGCTGCATAGATTCCCTTTAAAAAGGCAAAGCAAAGATCAGTGTTCATCTCTGAAAGGAGTATTTTCAGATCTGTATCTTCTTTGGTGGTTTTGTGTCTTCTTTTGCTTTCCCCAGCTAATTACAGGAGTTCAGCAGGCGACAGAAAGACACAACCAGGCTTTCATGGCTCTTGAAGGCCAGGTCATATCTAAAAGATTACATGCCAATATTAGAGAAAAAGCAGGTCGCTGGTTTGCCACAAGCACTCCTATCATTGGGAAAGGAATCATGTTTGCTGTGAAGGAAGGCCGTGTAACCACTGGTGTTTCCAGCATCGCCACAGACGACAGCAGGAAGATTGCCTCTGTCCTGAACAGTGCTCACTACCTGGAGAAAATGCACTACAGCATCGAGGGGAAGGACACCCATTACTTTGTGAAGATCGGCTCGGCTGACAGCGACCTCGTCACCCTCGCCATGACCAGCGGGAGGAAGGTGCTGGACAGCGGAGTCAACGTCACAGTGTCGCAGCCCAGCCTGCTCGTCAGCGGGAGGACTCGAAGGTTTACCAACATTGAGTTCCAGTACTGCACCCTGCTCATCAACATCCGCTATGGACTGACCCCCGACACGCTGGACGACGAGAAGGCCCGAGTGCTTGACCAGGCTCGGCAGCGAGCGCTGGGAGCAGCCTGGGCCAAGGAGCAACAGAAGGCACGGGACGGCCGCGAGGGCAGCCGCGTATGGACAGATGGAGAGAAGCAGCAGCTTCTGAACACGGGAAGGGTGCAAGGTTATGAGGGATATTATGTCCTGCCTGTGGAGCAGTACCCAGAGCTAGCAGACAGTAGCAGCAACATCCAGTTTTTAAGACAGAATGAAATGGGAAAGAGGTAACAAATTAATCTGCTGTCATCCTTTGCTGGATGAATCAGTAGTCATAACTGTTATCTCCTCTCCTAAGGAGATGAAGACCTAAATGGGGGCACTAGGCTGAGCTACTCTGGGATAGTAAGTGGCAAAAAGCTCATATTTTTTGAGTTAAATGCCACTGTTCAAGTGATTAAAACCCACATCCTGAAGTGGACTAAAGCCAGACTGAAAACTCTAACCATACAAATTAAAAAGTACCCCTGAAATATTACCCACTTGTTCTGGGTCTAAAGGAAAACAAAAAGAAGGCCTCGTATTGTATTACCTCACTCCATTCACACGTGAGCAAACTAAGAAATCCAAGTGGGCCACTTTCACTAACCAGCTGATGAAACACAGATGATTCAGACTGCTTGTTTGATAAATATCCAAGAGGTTTTCATTTAAAGCAAAATACAGGTGCATTTAAAACATGACTTTGGGGTGATTTGTGTGTAGCAACGGGAGGACAATGAGAATGCAAGTGAGAGCACACTGGAAATAGGAAAGCAAAGTATATTTAAAAGTAACAAAACCACACTTGCACTCTGACCCTCCCCTGGTCTGGCCTGAAGCTTAACTTACTCAAAGAGGGCAGAGTGTAAAGTTACATTCAAACTGGTGGCTATAAATCACTACAAATAAATTTCATACTCTGTTTGTCTTTGAAGATTTCCATTGTGGACAGTATAACACAGTTACAGGGTGTAGTCTGTTTAGATTCAGTAGTTTGTTGGTATCAGTTCCAGTAGAGCTGTGGGCATTGTGTTACACTATTGCAAATGGGCACCACGTCAGATCACCCTGTACATACATCAGCCAGAAGGCACAATCACTGTTTCAGATTTAAAACTTATTAGTGTGTTTGTTTGGTCGAGAAACTGAGACAATCACATTACAGTCACCACAGAAAAGAAAAAAAAAACACAAAAAAAAAGAGAAAAAAAAAAGTCTAATAAGAACTTTGGTACAAGAACTTTTTTGTAATATACATGTATGAATTGTTCATTGAGTTTTTATATTAATTTTAATTTGCTGCTAAGCAAAGACTAGAGACAGGCAAAAGATAATTTATGGCAAAGTGTTTAAATTGTTTATACATAAATAAAGTCTCTAAAACTCCTGTGAATTACTTGTCTTCCATTGTGAAATCTTTTCATAATGAAAAAGTCAGTGTCTCACTGCCACTAATGCACTAATGCACTAATGCCACAGCATCTCATGGGGCACAATGACGTGCTGTTGGACCATGATTCTGCAGTGGGCTGGTCCCTTGACCTCTGGGTGAGCAACACATCACCCAAACCTCCATTTCTGACACAGCAGAAAACTGGCAAACGCTGTCAAAGCTCCCCCTGTGCACCTCACAACCAGCAACCCTCAAACCACCATGTTTCAATCCTGGAGTCAGTTTAATTGCACTGAAGTATCCTCCAAACAGTCTGAAACTGCAGCAACATGCTACTAAATGGAATGTGGAAGGCCATGCTGTGAGCCAGGAAGTCTCCATGAAATCTGTCTTCTTTGGGAGATTGCTTATTTCTACCATTCATTAAAAACTGGAGGTAAGCTCAAAGACCCTCTCCTAAGCAAACAGTCACTCCTGGTGATGTTGAAAGGGAACCATCCATCAACCAGAGCCCTGCTGCTTTTATCTCATTTCAGTATGTAGCTAGGGAGCTCTACTTAATTTTGAGAACAGTTTTTCTTTTGGGGTTGTAAATGAGGTTTTTAATTATTCATGGTCTCGACAGAGATGCTCGAGTTGATTGTGGGTATTAATTCACTCCAGGTCATTTTTAAAGCCGAGCAGTTCAGTGGCTGTGTTCTGGAACACCTACAGCACTCACAATGTGCATCTAATCTCTGCTGCACAAACAAGAGCCACCCCATTGTGATGAAGCCTTGCACCCATGTGCAGGGCACCAGAACCCTGAGCGCAGTTACTTACCCTCTGAAGGCTGATTCCAGGTACACTTGCAGGTGAAGCCCTTTGTGCCCACCACTGCAGATGTTTTTCTGTGCTGTTATGCTATCCTGCTGTTCTTTACCAGTGAAAACTTCATGATGCATTGTGATTTTTTTTAATGGAGGCATAAACCATGACATCCTGAGGTGCAGACACTTCATTGCCACAGCTTTTCTGGATTGCCTGTGGCCTGTACTGGTAAGGTTCTTGGTTCAGTTTTTGGAATGGAGTGTTTCTCACAGTTGAGAGGGTTGAAATCAGAACCTGTTGCACAGTTTCTGGTGTCTTTTATTCTGTTACCATTCTCCTAAAACTGAAACTCTTCAGAATTAGAGATTCTGCTACTTCAAAGGGAAATGCAGTGAAAGTAAAAGAAGTACCTTTTTAGTATTAATTACTATGGGAGGAGATGTAACAGATTTGCAAGAGATGCACTCCCTATGTGGCTCCTTTGTATCATCAGGATGTTCTTAAGCACATTTGGGGGTGGTTCAGTCATGTTTGCATGAGCAGTATATCTGCATGGGCAAAGTTCCCTGCCTGTCCTTTGGGCAAGTGACCGTAGTATGTCCAGTGATGTAGAAAGCCTTGTGTGGTGCATCAAAGAGATTGGAAGAGTTGCTGTGTTTTGTCAGTATGACAGAGAGCTAGATGCTCTCATATCTGCAAAACATAGCTGACTGTTGGAGGCCTTACTAAAGAGCTTTTCACTTACTGAATGGGGGAGATAGCTGTATTGATGTGGCCATGATCAGCTTCTTCCTACCTCCTCTCCTGTGGGCCCATCCGAGTTTTCTGTTTCTTGAAGTATCTTTTTCTCCTTTTTCCTTTCTGCAACCCTCCCTGTCCTAATTCCCCTCAAATTGGTATCTCCTGCTCCTCTCAGAGCTCTTCCTCTCCCCTCCCTGCTACACTTTTCCATGTGGAATGGGTGATTAACCTAAAGCAACACAAAGGAGGCATGAACTGGGATCCTGCTTATGGGAGAGTGGTGGCTTTAACAGTGACACTGTGGCTGTGTCCCCACCAGTGCTGTGACCAGGACAGGCCAAGAGCAGCCATGCAAGGACCTGGCCTGAGAAGCTGTCCTCGCTGCGGGAAGGCACAGTGCCTGAGCCACAGGTGTGGGTTTGTCCTTCTGACTCCCTTGAGCATCAGCTGAGGTGTCTGCAGGGTGAGCACAAACCTGGGAACAGGCTTCTGTTTGCAGCTAAAACCAGACGCAGGGTCAGCACTGGAGTGTGTTTCCTTTTTTCCTATTAGATTGCTGTAACTGAAGGGATTTATTGGTATTATATGATTATTTGGGATTTATAACCTCGCATTTCCTGACTTAGCCCAAAGCCCGGGACGTGCTTGTCAGTGTAGGCTGTGTCTCTGCACATCCTGCTCCTCACCACCACTGGTGTTCCCTGTCAAGGTTGCACTCCACAGCACTTTGGCCACATGATGGCAGTTCTGCCCAGGAGACACTCGCGGGTACCAGCCTTTGCCTCCTTCCATTGCCTTGCCCATACCAGTCCCCAGCAGTGCCATGCCAGCCTTCCTGAATGGCCTTGGGGGTGTCCCAGATAAAGGCACCAACAGAAGCTTCCCTTAAAGCTGGGCCAGACCGATGGATCCACGATACTCTCATGGGAACACATGTGGGGAAGGAAGCATTTAGACTTTGTCTGTCGTTTGCTACCTGGAGTGCAAAGACTCTCACACACACACACACAGTCTGGGAATGTGCAGTCTGAAGGCTGCACAGGCGCTGGCCTTGGCATTGTTAGCTTTCACCTCCCACCCCTTGGGTAATGTAGCCCCTAAGAGGTTTCCTGACAGAAATGACTGCCAACAGCATTCTGCCTTTGTAACATCACCCTGCAAGCCCCTGATCTTCATGTAGCCCAGGCTCATCATTGCTGTAAGAGCAAAGAGCTAGATATCCCTCCTCTGCTCTGGACTGTAGCACCTCCTCCTAAGGCTCTCCCATGTTTGTTGGTCAAGAATTTGCTCAAACAAGTATCAGCCTTCCCTAGGAATTCAAGAAAACGGCATCAGAACTGAGTGCTGTTGAGTAACTTGTATGAACTGCTCCATGCTGACTTTTCTGTCAGGCTGAAGCTTTTTGCTGAGAGTCTTACAAACGCATTGAAAGCACTCGGTGATGATCAAACATGGGAACATGTTCGACATTCAGCTCTTGGGCTACAGCCCTAGGAAACCCAAAAGGTAAAGTTTTTGTCACCCTGTGATACTGCCCTCGGTTCATCTTGCATGAGAGCCACATGATAAGGTCTGACCTATACTCAGGTGGCCTTTATTTTAACTGCAAGTGTTCAAAGGTGAGATCTTATGATACAACTAAGGTGGGATGGACTCACAAGTCCTACACCAGCCAAATGTTAAGCACAAGGCCCTTAATCTCAGGAAATGCAGATTCTACCCAGAAGGCAAGACTTTCTAGAACAGTATTTTCTCCAAAAAGGAGCTAAAAGTAGGTGTCCCTGGGCAATTCTGAATGTGGGAATGGGGCTCCACTACTCAGACATAGAGTGTAACAGGCTCACTGGCACTAGCTAAGTGGGATAATAAAGAGGCACCAGGATATCTCTGCCTCTGACCTTTTCTGCCAACAAGGAAAGTTCCTCCCCAGCCTCTTTAGGTGCATTCTGCCCCAAAAAGGTTTCTTATTTACAAGGATTACTTAGTTTCAGTCATACTCATTGCAAAAAATCTGCCACTCTGGAGTCAAACTCACTTCTCCACCTCAGTGGCACCAAGTGCTCACACGAGTTTAAGACAGAGCCATCAGTTGCCACAATGCAGTGGCTGAGGCAGCTGCAAAAGACATTTTACTTGCCAGGTCTCTTATTCAGCAAAGAAGACTTACAGCCTCACAGTCACTGTCAGCAATAGCACCACACAGCCACTTGCTTACCCCTCCCCATACCCCAGTGGGATGGGGAGAAGAATCAAACAAAAGCTGTTCTCAACCCCCAGGTTTGGGTTAAGAACAGCTTAGTAAATGAAATAAAATATAATAAGGACTGTTATTAAAAAGGAGGCAACTAAAACAGAGAGAGGAATAAAACCCTACAAACACAAGTGATGCCAATTGCTCACCACCCACTGATCAGCCTGACCTCATCAGTGATCTGGGCCTTCCAGGTGACTTCCCCCAGTTTATACATTGGGCTGTGGTATGGAATACCCCTTTGGTTAGCTTGGATCAGGTGTCCTGGCTTTGCTTCCTCGCGGCTTCCCATGCCCCTACTCACTGGCAGAGCATGAGACTGGAAAGTCCTTGATCAGAGTAAGCATTAAGGAGCAACAACTACAACATCAGTGTTGTCAGCACTGTCCCCAGGCTAAATCCAAAAAGCACAGCACTGCACCAGCTACTAGGAAGAAAGTTAACTCTATTCCAGCTGAAACCAGGACACCATGGAAACTAGTGAAGGATTGCTGGCTGTAGCAAGCGGCTCCATTGGCAGAAGCTGTCACAGGAGGCTCATGGTGTTGGTAAGTACCAATATTCATACACCATACACTGTAAGTGCTTGTTAAGGTCCATCATAGCTAAACAATTCTCCCCCTTTGCCATGTAAGTCTGTCATCTCCCGAATAAACATAGTTTTATGCAATGCTTAAACATGACCAAGAGCTCTAGAAAGACAAATACTATTTCCAGTGTTGAAGCACAAACTGCCCTGTGCTGGTAAAGCCTTTTCTGCTTCTGTCCAACCCGAGGCAGCAGTGGTGGGCAGATCTAGAATCGCAGCCATAAGCTGTGTGTCTACAGCAACATCTGACAGGTGATGTAGTAGCACGAGCGACTGGGGAGAGCAAGTGGTATTTGACAGGCAGCCAATCCTGGGTCACACAGCAGTCATCACAGCATGCTGCAGCACCCTCACAGCTGGACCCATCACACTGGAGGGCTGAGTTGGTCATTTCAATCTCATCTGACCAAGAACTCTATGTAGCACAGTCACCACTAAAACCAAGTGAAACCCGAGGTGGGAGCACTGGTGGGGTGTGCTCAGGTACCACACCAGGCACCCAGCCAACTGCCTCAGCCTAGGGAGCAGCCTGCCAGGAAGGCAGGGCCTCGACCCTGCCACCTCTCCCATGCTTTGTTTGAGTGGCTGCAGGTACCCTGCATGCTGCAGGCCAGGCAACCCCTGCACCATGACCCCAGAGCCAAGGCAAGGGTCAGTGCCCAGCAGATGCCTTGCACCCACCCGTGTGCAGCCCAGCAGATGCCACCAGCTTCCCACTCCTGCAGCAGGAGAGGGGAGTTCCTCTTTCAGAAGTCCTGCAGGAGCTCTTTGGGAGACACATCGAATGTAACAGGTCAGGCTTTCCCTTATTTCCTTATTCATTACAATATTGCTGTAACGTCATAGCCTCCACCAAGGATTTTAGGGTTCTGTGATTAGTCAGGCTCCTTCTGTGGTGATTCTGAGCCAAGGAGTTAAAAAAAAAAGCCAAGTAGTAAAGTAAAATGTGGTAAAAGCACCATGGGAGAGAGCCATGTGCCAGCTTCCAGAGAGGAGCGAGTGAATGCAGCCAATTTATAAATCCTTAACAAATAGGATTTACAATGGAAGTGGCAGTTAAGCCATCCTGAGTGCAGAGGGTGGCAGGCAGTACACTGTAACGCTGTCCGTGCTGTGTTACAGCATCAGCAGCACTGCTACTAGAGAAATGATATTTACAGAAGTTTTACATCTGTAGATAACAGCTTCTGGCAGCTTGAGTCTGATTTTGTGCTTGCATATAAAGGCAAATCTGCCAGCAGGATTGTGTTGGCTCTGCTTTAGCAGCTGCCTGTGTTGCTAAAGCCCACGCCTGTGCCTGTTTCAGATACCTCTCCCCCCCAGATTTCATGAATGAAGCCATCATGTAGATGAAAGTAAAGCATTAGAAACACTACTCAGTGCTATGAGTAATCTATCGCCAGTGATCAGCAATAGTCAAGGATTCAATAGGCTCGTCTCCCTGGCAGTGTCCAAGGCCAGGTTGGACCTTGAGCGACACGGTCTGATGTGAGGTGTCCCTGCCCACGGCAGGGCATTGGGATCCTATGGTTCCTGATAAACCAGAGGTTTTCATCCATCAAAAGTTCCTCCTAGAGCTACAAACCAGACTCCTGTTTGCCTCTGTGTAGTGCAGAGACCCTTTTCAACACATATCTTAATGGCTGGTCTCTGCTCAGAAGGGGAGGGAGGAGGCCATTGGAAGGCCATGACAAAGCCCCTGAGAGGAGAGCTCCCACACCTGAGGTGGCAGAGGGCCCTTGTTAAAACAAAGGGGATGGTGGAGGCTGAGGCTGGTGGGGGAGCCCAGCTCCTTTCTCTAGGTTTCACAGTCCTCTGTGAACCAGTGAGGCTGATCGCTGGGAACCAGGTCCACATGGATTTGTGTTATCTCCAACCTCTCTGGGTAACCTGTTCCTGTGCCCTGTCACCTTCTGCCTAATGCAACACAAGCTGTTGCTAGCCTGCTTTGCTGTAACGGCTGGCTCATGGTCACCCTGTTATCCCCCAGGTCCTTCCCTGGAAAGCTGCTTTCCAGCTGGGTGGCCCTCAGCTTGTCCTGGTGCTTGGGGTTGTTCCTCCTCAGGTGCGGGACCTTGTGCTTCCCTTTGCCATGCTGTATGTTGGTTCCTGTTGGTCCCTTTCTCCAGCCTGTCGCACTGGATGGCACAAAATCCTCTGGTTTACCAGCTGCTCTGCCCAGAAACTCCCCCAGCTGCCATGATCCTCCCAGCTGCCTCAGTGCTCCTGGGTGCATCCCAGCAAGTCCCAGGGACTTGCCCGTGTCCCATTTGTTGCTCCTTTACCTCATCCTTGCTCCAGAGCTTCTCCCTGGCAAGCTGAGTGCAGATCATACCAGGAGCCACCAGAGGCCATGGAGGCATTGAGTGTCTCAGCCTCCTCTGTGTCACCAAGTCCCCCCCCACAGCTGGCAGAGAGCTCGTGCTGGTCCTTACTGAAATACAGGGTCTGCCCTGCCATGCCCTGCACACAGCTCCACCGCTGAGCAGCACCTCTGGGCACCGCTGGGCACTGCTGGGCACCGCTGGGCACTGCTGGGCACTTCTGGACACTGTTGGGCACCGCTGGGCACCGCTGGGCACTGCTGGGCACTGCTGGGCACTTCTGGACACTGTTGGGCAACAGTGGGCACTGCTGGGCACCTCTGGGCACTGCTGGACACTGCTGGGCACCAGTGGGTACTGCTGGGCACCTCTGGGCACTGTGGGACACTGCTGGGCACCAGTGGGTACTGCTGGGCACCTCTGGGCACAGCTGGGCACCACAGGGCACTGCTGGGCACCTCTGGGCACCGCAGGACACTGCTGGGCACCACAGGGCACCGCTGGGCACCTCTGGGCACCGTGGGACACTGCTGGGCACCAGTGGGCACTGCTGGGCACTACTGGGCACCTCTGGGCACCGCGGGACACTGCTGGGCACTGCTGGGCACCAGTGGATACTGCTGGACACTGCTGGGCACCGCTGGGCACTGCTGGGCACCTCTGGGCACCACGGGACACTGCTGGGCACCAGTGGGCACCTCAGGGCACTGCTGGGCACCCCAGGGCACTGCTGGGCAACGCTGGGCACTGCTGGGCATTACTGGGCATCCCAGGGCACTGCCTGGCACCTCTGTACACCACTGGGCACTGCTGGGCTGTGCAGGCACTCTCTCCCAGCCCTGCACGGGGGCACTGCCTGGCAGCAGGACACAGTTAATGGAACTGCAGCACCCGCCGCAGTTCAAACCGTGTGCTGTTTGCCTGAGGAGGTGTCCGGTTTGTAGCGTGTGCTTTCACCGGCCCCACTCACCGTGGCCACCTCCCCTCCTGCCCCAGCCCCAGCAGCTCCCGACAGGAGCAGCCAGGTAGATCTCGGGCTGTTGCATCCACTTCGGCTCAGCTGCCAGCTCCTGGTCTGAGGTTGACAGGTACCTGTCACACTGCTGTCCCCGTGCTCACAGGCTCACCCGGCTTTGCAGGGAGTTCAGTGATGCGCGGGACCTTGAGCGGTGAGGTGGATCGGTAGCCACACCACCGGTGAAGCTCAGTGCGGTGTTACCAGTCAGATAGGGATGAGCAGCAGCTATAAAGCAGCATTTGGATTACTAAAGCATGGAATAAGTGGTCCTTAGAGACCGAGCCACATGTAAAGTATTTTCTAAGTGAAACTAAGCAGCTTAAATGGACAGTTGTTTCTTTACTGTCACTGATTTATGTAGGAAAGTAACTTGGTGGGGTTTTTTCTCTCTCCCTCTTTGGGGCTGCAGCTGTAAGGTGCTGTGTGCTGGGCAGGAGCGGGGCTCTGACCCTGCGGGGCTGTCAGCAGCACCATCACTGCTGTGCTGCCCCACAGCCCTTCCGCTACTCACCCTGTGTAGCACAGGGGACAAATCGTTGGGGCTCAGTGGTATCAGCACCACCTCACCAGCCTCTGCGTGTCCAGTGCAAGTCTGTATCTGACTGAATCAGCCTGCTGCTGAGCAACCGAGACGAGAGAGGTGGGAAGGGAAAGCCTTGGAGACCCTGTTTCTGCCTTTGCAGCACTTTGCTCTTCACTGGTACAAGTTGTATTGTCTCCTTTGGGACCGGCGGTGCCACAGACAGCAATGGCAGCTTGTGGTGGGCATGTCCCTGCGCTGCTCTGGCACTTGGCAGACGTGCCGCAGGACAGACTGCCCAGGTCCTGGCTCCTGGCCCATAGCTGCCATGCTGAGAGCAGCCGGCTCACAAGAGCAGCCTTGGCATCCTCACCGGGCTGCTTCCTGCTGGGAGAGACCACGGCACCTGCCCTTCACCAGCTGCTGCCCCAGCAAAACTGCCCGGTAACACTGGTGGGAGGCAGCAGCAGCAGAAATCCGCCCGCAGTGCCCTGGTTTTGCTATCCAGTGTCATCTTACAAAGGAAAAACCACATCTGAAGGGTTAGTAATGTAATGCATGTCAGCAAAACTAAATGATGCTCCGCTTGCCCTGGGCCAGGCACACACTGCCACCCTGGTGGTGCCTGTGCAGCTCCAGTGGCTTGGTCTCCTCGTTTGATGTGGTGTGCCGAGGGCCCTGCGGTGCTTTTACAGCTCCAGAGGATCGCTGGTTATCAGTGCACATGGGCACATATCCTTTTACAAGCCTGCACACGTGCAAGCTGCTCCCGCAGCAAAAGGCCCTTGTCACACTTGATAAGGACGAGCTCTGGCTGTGCTGTGTCCTGCCGCCGCACAGCACAGGCTGGAGGTGACTCTGGCTTTGGGAGGCGCAAGCCACGCTGTCAGGAATGGGAATGTTCATACTTTCAGGTCAGGAAGGTGGAGTGCTGGGGCGGCTCTGGGGCTGGTGAGCTGGCAAGTGACCAGGAGGAACCTGCTTATGGGACAAGGTCTTCCGAACTTCTGAACAAATAATAGGACAAAGAAAAGCAATTGGTACCAAACCAATAGATTTTGTTGTCTTACGTGTTCTCTGCAACAGGTTGATGGAATCATAGAACAGTTTGGGTTGGAAAGGACTTAAGATCCAGTTCCAAACCCCTGCCATGGGCAGGGTTGCCTCACATTAGACCATGTTGCCCAAGGCTCTGTCCAACCTGGCCTTGAACACTGCCAGGGATGGAGCATTTACCACTTCTCTGTGCACCCTGCACCAGCGCCTCAGCACCCTCACAGGGAAGGTCTTGTGCCTTAGATCTAACCTGAACTTCCCTTGTTCCAGTTTGAACCCATCAGCCCTTGTCCTGTCACTGCAGTTCCTGATGAAGAGTCCCTCTTCAGCACCCTTGAGCCCCCTTCAGATACTGGAAGCTGCTCTGAAGTCTCCATGCAGCTTCTCTTCTCCAGGCTGAACATCCCCAACTTTCTCAGCCTGTAAAGTGTTAAAACTTGTGTTTTTCATAACTGAGCCTGTTTGGCCCTTTACACATTCACAGCGACAGGGCCAGGCTGTCTGCTGAGGGCAAGCCTGCTCCTGCTGCTGCTGAGTGCTCAGCACTGGTGCCATGGCCTTGGGCACCGGGTGCCTGGAAGGCACCACTGGCAAGAGCTGCCAATGCCCCATGGGGACAGCCAAACACCAGGGCACTGTCACAGGAGCTCACACCATGAGAGCAGCTCCAGCTGTGCTCAGGTGTTCCTCCACTTGGGTTAAGCAGCTCCTAATTATTGCAGGGTAGAAAACACACATCTGGCTCCTGGTGTGTGCTGCAAGCCATGTCCACACAGTTGGGGATGGCAGAGGCCCAATCTTCCAGCAATGTCAAGGGAAGATTGCAGTGCAGTGCTTCCAGCAGACACACAAGGGTCTCATAAAACAAGAGACAAGGGTTGTCTGGGGGGAAAAAAAGCCAAAAAACAAAAGCCAGGGAAAAAAAAAAAAAAGCCCATAAAAAACCCTGTTTTGTTTGTAGGTGAAAAAAAGTCAAAGCACCCAAAGGTCATAGTTAGGAATTTATTCNCCAGGGAAAAAAAAAAAAAGCCCATAACAAACCCTGTTTTGTTTGTAGGTGAAAAAAAGTCAAAGCACCCAAAGGTCATAGTTAGGAATTTATTCCCTTACTGCAGCTTGTTTGCTGAAAGATAAAGATCTTTGGTGCAGGTGTACAAAGTGCCAAGGATCGTGAAGGCAACACAGGGTAAACCTGTGTCTAAGTGATGTGCTCGTGGCAGCCCTGACAGCCCTCGGAGTCACAAAGACTGTCCCTATCACCAGAGTCCTGTGACACATCCTATTCTTTCCAGTCAGAGCTCAGCTAGGGAGGGCTTCCCTGCCTTTGGGGCTACTGCTGCTGCTGTGCTAGGCTCAGCCTCACCTGTGGCAGTGGATGGCCTGAACATTGGCCCTGGTGCAAATATTGACCTGTGGCTTGGCAAACCCTGGTTCAGCAGTGGCTGGGGGCTGTCCCACAAACAGCCCTGTGCAATGGCCCTGCCGCACGCTCACTGCCAGCTCCTGCTTGCAGCATGCTGCTTCTGAGCAGAATAGCCCAAAACTGTACAGCAAAGGATGGGGAGGAGGAGGGGGGGGGAATCTCTCAGGTCTGGCAGGTTGCTGTTCAAGTGCTCACTGATGGAGTTGTAGTTCAAAGAGCATCCGGTCAGGGCAAGCCTCAGACCTCCTGCGTCCTCCTGTGTCCCACAAGGTAGTCCATGCCTGGTGGCTGGGAAGGGGTGGATGTGAACAGTCCTACAGGCTTGCTGCTGCACGTGCTCTTCTATGTCCATGAGGCTTGCAGTAGGTGAGGCTTCCCAAGGCTGTAGCTTCTTCCAGCCTTGCCCCCAGGTCTCTTGCATTGACTTTTCAATCATGTTTTAGCTGCCATGTGGCATATTCTTGACTTTTCCCTCACACACATAATTTTATCTTATGTAGTTACAATAGCAAGTCATATATCTACTACTTAATAAAAACAATGTGGGGGATTCTGCTCAATGTTTTCAGTGCTTAGGGTAGCATAAAGAACTGCCTTGTGTTTACTAATGCTGCTCATGCTAAGCACCATGGTGAAGACAGCCTGAAATTTAACATTAGAAATCCAGCATCTGCTGCCTGAGGCTTTCATAAAAGAAGGATGAATTAAACTTTCTCCTTTGTCAGAAAGCTTTATTTAGTTTGATTGGCTTATGAACAGCAGGTCTCCAACCTCCCCACACTGATATCCCAGCTGCCCTTTTCATTGCGTTTAGTTTTAACATTTCTTTCTTGATGGCTTTCTTTTCTACTCTCTGCTACCTTTGACATAGCCCATGCAGAAGCCTGGGCGGTTTCAGTCCGTTTGTCTGCTTCACTGTGCAAGTTCAGGTGGTGGTGGGTCACGCTGCAACCCAGGATGATGGGATAAAAGCAAAAATAAGCACATCCTAATGGAGAGATCAGAGACTGGGTGGTTTGCCTGGGGAAGTGTCAATATTACCTATGCACGCCTATGTTTAAGTGGCCGGAACTGTCAGCAAGGGTGAGAACTGTAGGGACAGGAGCTTCCCAATGTTTTGTTAAGGAACTGCCACCAACAGGACTGTGATCTCACTCAGCACCCAGGAAGCTTTCTGAGCCTGCTTTCCTGGCTCCTGGCACTACATTTTATGTTTCTGCTTCTACAACGAGCTTGGGAGTCAGATACAAGAGGGTTTTTACACAACAGGACCTCAGGTATGATCAAGAATATTTGCTAACAACTACTTTAACATCTTATTTTCTGCTTAGACACCTAAGAATGTATGAAGCTATAAACAGAAGACATAATAGAAACTAAAATGTGGGGTTGCCTGCAGCCCAGCAGGAGGGTTGTAGCTCTCCCAGTACACTCCAGCTCTGCTCCTCAGTAATGTGTGCTGGGAAACAGGAGGAAAAATATAACTCCCAGAAAACACAACCTTAACTGTAGCCTAAGGGGACAAAATACCTCAGAGCTTTGTTTTCTGTACGACAAAGTGAAAGAGTTAAGCAGTCATGTTGGATCACTAAGGATGTGCTCACGTAGCAAACCTGACCCGAGTAGCATCTCCTTGTGTGGATGCACTTTGTGAGAGTGATCAGCCCATTTCCTAAAGTGCAAGCCCCACTGTGAAATGGCTCCAAACAGTGCCTGGTTGGGGCCTAGTTAACTAAGGACATGGTAGTGGCTTGTCAGGGCTAGCTTAATGGTTGGACTTGATGATCTTAACACGCTTTTCCAACCTTAAAGTTGTATAGCCTCTTCTTTCACAGACTAGGCAGGGACCTCTCACTACCCTCTTGTGAGAGGCCAAAACACAGCAGAAATCCAGCCAGCACATCTCTTGGGGTAGCCTGGGTGAAACCAGGCTATTTAGCAGAGACCTTGCCAGGCGAACCTGAAACTCTCAGCACTCCTCACATCTGCCCTTGCCTACACGACACTGTGTGTGAGCATGCACTGTACCAAACACTGGTGCCTACAGGACAAAACCACAGATGCTTCAGCTGGAACAAGGGGTGCCAGCAGCTGTGGGACACTGGGCAAGGCGCAGGCAATACCTGCCAATACCTCACTAACTGCCAGAGAAGGCTCCAGCCTCCAGAAATGGGGCTTTTAAGGAGCAGTTTGAAAGAAAACAATGAAACGGCTTTGCTAAAGTCTACAGGAAGAACCTTTCATGTTGGAACTAGAAAGTGCAGCACATTGTGTGCACTCCTCCCTGCCTCCTGAGCGCCTCTGCTCTTCCCGCCAGGCTGGAAACAGATTTGGGAGGTAAGAAGGCTTTGGGTTATCTCCAAACCGCAATGTTCCATCTTTCCACACGTGGTTTGACTCTTTCTTAACCAACTAAAATGCCATTTGGATACTGAACAAAAAATGCACATGCTGTTTGGGGATGGGCAGGGTGGGAAGAGGCTTTCTGGAAAGAAAGATAAGGTAACCCACCATAGAAACAATATGATTGCTTCAAGCTGAACAGTGCTGGAAGTTTAAGCCAAAATGTGGTATTTCATGTAAATGCAATTGTTCTCTGGCAATTGAATTTAACCCCATTTGTCCTCCTATTTCAGTTTAAACACCTGAAGATATTGGGTGGGAGACCAATATTGTGCTTTAGAAGTTTTGACCTTTGTGGTTTTGTTGTTCACAGTCTATTAGAATAGAGATATTAAGAATAGACTATTCTACTAAGAATAGTCTGTTAGGAACAGTTTAGCTATAAAAATAAAGACCCCTGAATGCATTAGGAAAAAACCCCAAGAAGCGAGGAAGCAGCTTCTCTGAAAGAAAGCACCAGCACAAAATGGCAGCTCTTGTTCCTGGATAATGTGTCATCCGGCCTGCTGTGGGCTCCACAGAGCTGGATGGGCCATGGCCCGGGATGTGAAGCACATGAGGTCATGCTGGAGATGTTGAGCCCAGGGCAAAGAGAAGAAAGAGATTTCTACAGACTTTGCTCTCTGCTCTGTTCTTCCTTTTTGCAGCGGTAAGAGCTCACCTCGGAACCAAGCCTTCCCTTTCTTTGCTCATGAGAAAACAATCACCTGTTTGTTTATTGCTTTACAGTTCAAACAGACTCTGATAACACTGAATTCTTTTGTTGTGAGTCTAACTGGTAAAAGGGAGTAAGTTATCACACGCACATTCCTGATTACATTCATAAATGCATATGGTTCAATGAGATGGCTTTTTATACCACGGTAAAAATAAAGAGTTTAAAACCAAGATCTTTTGACCTGAGTCAGAACTACCTGTAAATACTTTCCAAGGTATTTATTTCATAAGCAATTCTCTTTAAACATACTACACAATGACTTTTGTTCATAAACACAGTGGATGACATCTGGAAAAGGGAAGTGTTTGGTCAGCTTCTTCACAACCTTTCTCTGTACAAGCTAAGCACGTTCTGAAAACATGAAAAAACACCTTACAATTAAACGTGCCTTTTGGAAGTATCTCTGTACTTGAACATAGGACCACAAATACAGCAACACTAAAAAAAACCCACATTTATTTGTTATCACTTTGTAATTCACTTGGTCTCCTGTAATATTTTAAACTATTTGTTGTTGCTGACTTTTTTCTCTTCTTACAGACCCCCCTTTTAAATGTCTTCAGTTCTTTGCTGAGTGTTTTACAAGGCGAGAACCCCCATTATCCATGAGATTAGAAGCAGTAAGGAGAAAACGATGGCCGCAGGGAGCAGCCTAGTGCCCCACAGAAATCCATTGCACGCCGCTGGCGCTGGCCCAGGCTCCCAGTGGTGCTGGTGTCTGCTCACTGGAGCGGCACTGCTCCCAGTGCTCCCGGCCTTTGCTTCCAAAAGAAACCCAAGCTTCATTTAGAGCTGTGGCAGATACACTAGTTATTCCCTTATTCCTGCCTTTTTATTAATTCAAGCCCCTTCTATATGGTCCTGTTATAAAAGCAACACATTTAGTGGCTCCCTCCAGGCCTGGCTTCAGATAAAATGGGGTTAAATTGGGCTATCTTCCAAATGCCTCACTTTCAGTTTTACTTGTCTTCATTTTCCTCCCTGCTCAACCACTTCATCAGCCAACTGCTACTGCATTCTGCTTCAGCCTCTGGAGATTTAGCAGTTCTGACTCCCAGCAGGTTGTCAGAAAGCATGAAAGAAGTTATCTTACCCTCAAAATCTGGCACAAAAAAATGAGATGTTATTTCTAATTGTCTTTCTCGCTTTTGCTTTTCCTCTCCAGCCCTTTGGGGCTCCCCTCTTCCCATCCTCCAGTTTCCCTTTCCACCCCTGTGCTTGGCAGGGATCCCCGCTCCATTCTGCTGTTTCAATAGCTGGAGCTCTACCACGCTTCTTGCTGTTCCCCCACCCTGGTCAGCCAGTGCCTGGCACTGGATGGTGCTCCCCAGGGAAATGACACCTCACGTAAAGCTCGTCTTATTGCCTGTGTTAGCACATGGCCTGGCCATGGCGTGAGCTTGTGTGGTGCCATCTCGTCACAGGCAGTCTGTTCAAGCCTACATGACAGAAATAAACCAAGGCTAAATTATTGGGCAACAAAGCTGGCGAAGGGCAGCAGAGCTGGTGCAGGGCCTGGAGCCCAAGTGTGATGGGGAACGGCTGAAGGAGCTGGGGGGTTCAGTCTGGAGAGGAGAAAGCTCAGGGGGGACCTGATGGCTCCCTGCAAGTGCCTGACAGGAGGATGGAGCCAGGAGGGGCTGGGCTCTGCTCCCAAGGAACAAGGGATGGGACAAGGGGAAATGGCCTCAAGCTGCCCCAGGGCAGGTTTAGATGGAGCTGAGGAACAATTCCTGCCCCACAGGGTGCTCAGGCATTGGAAGAGGCTGCCCAGGGCAGGGCTGCAGGCACCGGCCCTGCAAGGGTTCACACAGCGTGGAGACGAGGCCTCAGTGCCATGGGGCAGGGGTGGCCTGGGCAGTGCTGGGGTAAGGGTTGGACGGGATAAGCTTGAAGGGCTTTTCCAACCCGGTTGATTCTGGGACTATAAAAGCTGGGGACAGAAGACCGGAGTGGACACGTCCTCACAGCTCCTCCCTTCCACACAGCACTCAGCTGTGCCACAGCCGCGCTGAGGTACCCGGGGCAGCCCCTGCTCTGGCCGGAGCAATGTGCGGCGCAGGCACCACCACGCCCCGGCCGGGTTATGTCCGGTTATGTCCGGTTATGTCCGGTTATGTCCGGTTATGTCCGGTTATGTCCTGTACCGGGGCCGATGGAGCGGCCGCAGCTGCTGCTCGCAACCCGCGGGTGCCACAGGCCCCACGCGCCCGCACCCGTCACCGCCCGCAGCTGCACCACCCTCCCCGCCACTAGGGGGCGCGCTCGGGCGCGCGCCGGCTGGGCGGAGCCTCCCGGAGCCGGCGGTGTGGGGCGGGGCCGCCGGGGGACCGGCGGGGGCAGCAGGAAATGGAGGCGTGAGGGGCCGGGCGCACTCGCTGCAGCGCTCACCGGGCCCTCCTCAGCCCGGCCCCACTGAGTCCGGCCCCGCCCCGCCCCGCCGCGGGCCCGGCATGTGAGGCTGCCCGGCGGCGCGGCGGCGGCTCCCGCTCCCTGCTCGGCTGGGCCGGCGCGGGCCCCGCACAGTTCCTCGCTGCCCGCAGGAGAGGGGAGGCCTGGCCCGGCCCTGCCCTGCCGTGGGGCCGGCCCCCGCCCCGGAGCGGAGCGGTGGATGGGGCAGCGCGGCCGGCGGTGGGGACGATGCCGCGGAAGGAGCTGCCGCTGCCTGAGGGCTGGGAGGAGGCGCGGGACTACGACGGGAAAGTGTACTACATCGACCACGGCAGCCGCACCACCAGCTGGGTGGACCCCCGCGACAGGTGGGCGGCGGCGGGCGGGGACGTTTGCGGCCCTCCTCGCCCGCTCCCGGGGCCGGGGGCCGGTCAGAAGGGTGCCCGCGGCTGCTCAACGCGACCCTCTCTCGCTCCCAGGTTGCCCGGCCGGTAACTGCTGCCGTGCCTCGGAGCCAGCCTGGCTCCGCGGGAGCGGCGGGCAGGGCTGCGCTGTGTGGGTACCCGCGGCCCTGGCAGCTCGCCGGGCACCTGCCTGCTGCTCGGGCGGGGAGGGATGGAGGGAGCCCGGAGAGTTTTCCGGTTGTTGTTCCGTGCGCTCACCTGCTCCCCGCCTCCTCTCCCGTCTCTGCTCTGCTCCGCTCACACGTTGCGGCTCTGTGACGCTGCGGGCAGCGGCAGCGCTGCTGCCGGAGCCGTGCGGGGCGGGGAGCCCGCCCGGGGCACCCCACGACAGCAGCGCTGGGTGGGGAGGGACTGACAAGGCGCGGTCAGGGGGTGTCGTGGGTTGTATCCTGCAGCGTGGCCCACCTCTGCAGGCAGCTCTCGGTGAGCGTGGTGAACACGGAGGTCGCGGGCTGCGGGGTGTGTTTGTGATCGCCCCTGCCTGCCTCCTGCTCCTCAGGAGCTCCGAGGAGCGCTTTCACTATTTTGCTGTCTTTAAAGAGTAAAAGAAATAGAAAACTGTCTACTGTTGAAGACCCAGGTCACTTTCCCAGACATACTCTGCGCTAGCATGCTCTGGTTGTATGCTGCAGGGAGTTAGAATAAGCCGGCGTACTGTAGCTCGAGCATGCTGGATCACTGTTGAAATCACAAGTTTCTCAGTCTCACATTTAGCCCTCTGTTAGCTGAAGTTCCTAGCTGCAGCAACTCAAACATCTGTCTTGATGAGTTGAAAATCCCAGCTCTCGGTATGTGCAGCCGATTGGTGATAAATTTTACACCTTCCCCTATGTGACAGTGAGTGTTCCGCCTTGTAAAGGGCAGCTACTGTGGTTCCTGAGTTTGGTTTCCCTTCTTCCAGTAGTCCCTCAAAGGGGCTTCCATGCTTGATGGGGTGTCAGTACTTTGCTTCTCTGCAGTTCTACTTGGATGTGTTTTCGTTAAGCAGGGAGTGAATGATTGTCCAGTTTTGCAAATGTCAATGAGTGTTCTGCATTCCAGGAATAATCCTTGTGTGTACTGTACACAAATGTAACCTGCTGCTGGCCAGGGCTTGGAACTTGTTTTGGGGTGTTTGTTTCAGGAATGTGATTGAGAAGGGCTGGTAAAATAGGTGTTTCAAGGTGGGTTTTGTAACAGTCCTGACAGTCAATACAGGCTGAAATCAGGAATGCTTTCCTGGCATCTTGGTTTTGTTACAGAGAATGAAGACAAATGAAGACAAATGACAAATCTAATAGGCCTAATACTGGCTTATAAAAATTGTTGTGTGTCATTGGTTCATGATTGGTTCAGAAATGACAGAAATTACTAAATGTCCCTTATTTACACATGTGCTGAGCTGTCGCAGAACCATTACCACTCATCACTGGTAAGCGAGAGCATTCAAACCCATACTGTTTGTTGTACACATAGAAATACACCTTGAACACACGTGGCCCTGATAACTGTGCTTCTGAATCAGCTTCCAATGGAGATACCAAGAAAACAAGCTGGGTTGGACATTCCCCTGAAACTCCTCGAGGCTTTGACGTGTGTGTTGGTCCCACACTAACACCTATGATGTGACACAGCACTTGCCTATCCCCTGGGGGACTGTGTGCTTGTATGAGTTGAAACCCTGCTCTGACATACAGGAAAGAAGTTTCTCTTGCACCTAATGCCTGCTGTCTAAGAAAACCAGCTAATGGGGATCTTCTGATCAGCTCAAGTCATGAAACAACTGCTGCTTGCAGTAGTGAGCTTGGGTTTACACAGTGATTGTTGAACTTTCAGTGTGTTTTAAATACTTGTAAGCCTTGTGTTTTACAACTTGGTGTTAAAACTGCTGCAGCAGAGAGATTGGTCTGTGTGTTTGCTACAGCGCTTTCTGTGTGCTGTGCTTACACATCCTGTCTTTTACCCTGTGAAAAGTAATAAATATTAGGAAATGTGCCTGGTAATCTGCAAGAGGGATGTGGAGGAAGATGTATGGGCGAGGGGTTGCTCTGAACCCAGCTGCTTGTCAGTGGGACTGTACCTTTGTAATACCTGATCAGTTTATTCAGGGAACAACAACTGGTAGCTAAAGATAGGACGTGCAGGTTTTAAACGTTCCCTAAATCTTTCATTCCAGATTAATTTAGTGGAAATAAACATGAGCTGGGATACGATCTACCTTCAGGGCATGGGCTTGCCTCTTGTTCTTGCAACAGCAGTTGGCATTCGATTTGTGGTTCTGCTGAGGCTGGGTTCATGGGCTGCTGGGAAGCCTGGCTGAGGGGAATAAAGGGGAGACTGCAGCAGGGAAAGAGAGGTAGGGAGTGAGGTGGTCTTGGACTGTGGAATCAACAGCTGGGCTGGTGGGTTTCCAGCCTTGATGTAGCACACAATGCCAATCCTGCAGGTGGGCTGTTGGTAAGGGGGCCATTAGCCTTTGCCACTGGCACGTGTTGGCATCTCACTTTCCTGTAAAGTTGACTTGAGTGATGTTCAGATGCCTGAAGCCTGCTGCATGTCAGAGCACTCTTACCTTGTAATGCTTAAAGGTATAGTAGCCTTGAGGGCAGCACTGGAAACCTGCGGAACTAAAGCATTTGGGGCAATCATCTAAAATTAAATCATTTGAAGACTTTTGTGACTTCGCTGTTCCTGTTCCTGTGGGATGGTGTAAGAAAAAAGAATCACGTTACCTTGCAAAGGAGTTCAGGTTAAAAAGCTGTAAGGCAGTTCTAGTGACAAGATGGGAAAACAAAACAGCCCTGCTGTGGTTTGCCTTGTGTAAAAGGAAGCTGGTGTAGCTGACTTCTTTGTACATTTGTTAGTGTAATCAGAGATCAAACCTTACTGAGCTAAGGGAAGAAGTTTGTCATTCCTAGTGTGATCTTTGAGGTATGCACCAGTACATACCTTCTGGTAAAATATGCCACAGAGATGTCCCAGTGGCTTTCTTAGCACGGAGGGTGTGACTGCACCATAACTGCTGTGCTAATGGCCAAACAGGATGTAAGGAAGGTGTCTCTAAAGGTTAGCACCAGCTGCTGCTGCTGCTTAAACAGTCAGCATGAACAACACTGAAACAACAGAGTGCACCATAGGAGATGCCTGCTTTCAGCAGACATGAGGGTTAGAGGTGGGTTCTGGTGGGTGCACTGTCCTTGGGTTCTTTACGTTACTGTCCTTAACACCATCCTGGAAGAGGATAGGTTCTTTCCCTGCTCCTTGACTTTCATCCCAGAAGCTTCCTGCTTGCACTGAAGATGCCTGCTAACCTGTCCCACTCTCCACTGTTTGTGTTCTTGTTCTCTTCCTACTGCCATGGTGGTGTAAGGAGTTTTTTCTAGGTTATTTTAAATGGAGCTGACTGAACTTCTCATTTTACCCCATTTAGTGCCCTCCCGTTAGGGGTGAAAGCCAGTGAAATAGGAGCACTCCTTGTTCAAGTTTGGTGAAGCTACTGAACAGCAACAGATGTTTTCAGGTTTGTGAGGCAGAAGTGCCTCAGTCGGTGCCCTTCATTTCTTGAAGGCTGTTCCTGGTGTAAAGGATTGGGGATGTTTCTTAAATGAAATCCCAGATTCTGCAGTTGCTCCCTGAAATTCATTCCTACTGCTTATGGAGGTTTTTCCAGTGTGAACCTCTGAAGTAGAGCTTTGGTAAAGAGAATTAGGGAAGAGATTTGCCAACATTCAGGGTCATTATGTGCCAGCTTATGGCCTGTCACATGTAGAAGACCTTGTCCATACAAAATAGAGCCACCTATTTACTCAGGAGGGTTCAGGTTTGCCAAACCTGAGGATCTTGATGGAGAAGAGCTTAGCATGTCATATAGTGAGCATAAGCCCCTCTGGGTCTGCCTTCTGGACTTGGTGTGAAACACTGCCAAGTATTTAGTCTCCTCTGCAGTGTTCTGATCCTGAAGGTTTATCCCCACTCCCCTCCATACACTTTACCTCCATGCTTCCTGTGTTCAAGATGTAGAAATGTGAGCATCAGGCTAAAATTTCCTGTCCACTCCGTGGATTATTTGCCTCCAGCACAGCTCTCATCATTGGAATAAAGCTAAACATAGCTAACTTCAGTGTGGGAGTTCTCCAGAATAGAAGGGCTAGAAGAAGGGAGGGTGATGAAAAGCTGCAGGAATAAAAGGAACCGTGCTTTTCTGAAGATGACAATCAGTAAGCAGGGAAGAGAGGGGAGTTCTCGAAGATGGAACATTTCTTTTCCTTAGGTTTTCTTTCATCACCAGCAGCGGTGTAGGTCATGCAGCTGAAGGCTGTGAGTTTGATGCCTGCTGTTGCCTTTCCTTACTGATAGCTAGCCAAACATGCTGTCATATGTGTGTGAACTGCTGCTTTCTCATCTTTATGGTCCCCAAAATAGCTGTTTCCTAAAGCACAGGCAGTTCAGTGTGTGCCCACAGAAGCTGGTGAGAACTGTTTTCAGTGAGCACAGAAGTGTGACAGAAACTTAGCCCTTACAGTCACCTTGGTGCCATCTCTGAACAGGGTGTCTTGGTGTGTAGGACTTGAGCTGATGTTAGCTTTATTTCACAGTAAATGCAAAGGAACTGGTTTATCTAAGTGCTCATGTACAGTGAGACAAGGGCAGAGAGTAAGATTATGGTGACATTTGAGTTTTATGTAATTTAGTAATATCAAGAGTCTTCCAAGATGCATTAACACATGTTGCCCCTGGAGCTGGAAAAAGTGGATTGGAGCTGAAATCAGTCAGACCTCTTCAGTTATGAGAAATCAGTGGTTTCCATAGAATCACAGAATCAGCCAGGCTGGAAAAGCCCTTCAAGCTCACCCAGTCCAACCCTTACCCAGCCCTGCCAAGGCCACCCCTGCCCCATGGCACTGAGGCCTCGTCTCCTTGCTGTGTGAATCCTTGCAGGGCCGGTGCCTGCAGCCCTGCCCTGGGCAGCCTCTTCCAATGCCTCAGCACCCTGTGGGGCAGGAATTGTTCCTCGGCTCCATCTAAACCTGCCCTGCTGCAGCTTGAGGCCATTTCCCTTTGTCCCATCCCTTGTTCCTTGGGAGCAGAGCCCAGCCCCTCCTGGCTCCATCCTCTCAGGCACTTGTAGGGAGCCATCAGGTCCCCCCTGAGCCTTCTCCTCTCCAGACTGAACCCCCCAGGTCCCTCAGCTGTTCCCCATCACACTTGGGCTCCAGGCCCTGCACCAGCTCTGCTGCCCTTCTCTGGACATATTCCCCTGGGACTGGACCTTTGCTCCTGAGGCTGGTGGTAGGGTGTATCGATGGCTCTGGAGCCTGCAGGGGCTGCTTCGGAGCCAGTGTGCCTTCTTCCTTGGGTAAACTGGCTTCCAGCTGGGGAGGGTGGCTGGAAACAGCAGATAGGATGCTTTGTAACGAGGGCATAGGTGGTAAAGGTGTGGTACACACACGTGTGTAGTGACAGAGGACGTTGGCAGTGCTTTCAGAACTCCTCAAAGCACTATTTTATCTTGCTTCCCTATGGAGCATGAAAAAAACCCTGTGAAGCTTTCTAAAGCTCAGCAGCTTTTTAATGTATCTTGGGGAATTCCGAGTCTTAAAAGATCAGAATTGCTTTTGAAGAAATCTCTGTAAGTCATACTGTTTAGAAATATGTAGGTTGAGCTTCATCTTCTGCTCTGGCAAGGTCATCTTGCTCAGAAGAGCAGACCTTTCATTTTGCCTTAAAAACTGATGGCTTGTGAAGTCAGTGGCACTGCTATGAACTGACAATTTATTTGGCAAGGGCATCAGCAATTTCATCCCTATATAGGCCATGTATTTTCATACAGAAGCAGTTGTCTTCATCTCCATCCAGTGGAATAGCAGGAAATTGGCTGGTAAATCCTAGAAGATGTGGGTATGGCCAGTGAGGGGTGGCTGCTGTGTTGGTGACCTGGGGTGGATGCCTGATGGGGCACCTTGAGCTGCTGCTGCTGCCACAATAAAATCATAGAATCATAGAATAGTTAGGGTTGGAAAGGACCTTAAGATCATCTAGTTCCAACCCCCCTGCCGTAAGCAGGGACATCCCACACTAAACCAATCCTGTATCAGTGCAGGGAGCACGGTCCAGGAGCTGCTCTGGATGGAACCTGCTATTTTGCTGTCTTGTTCCAGGCTGTGTTGTATAGAAGCCTGTTTGGGCACAGCCAGGCTGAGCCAGAGGCTGGGAGGTGAGGGGATAGAACTGGTCCTGGTGGCAACCCAGGAATGCTGCTGGGAGTGCACTTGGGAGGCTGTCCCCAGGCACTGGTCCTGGTCAGGCTGTGCCAGCCTGGCTGAGGTGTTGCAGAGCTGGAGGTGTGTAGCTTTGTGCTGTGACTCCTGGCTGGATTTTCACCCCTTTGGAGCCCAGGTGCAGCCAGCAGCAGGGTAGGGTGTTTCCTGAATGTACAATTTGCACTGGTGTCCTCATAGCTAGCACGGTTATGGGAAGAGGAGTTGGCAACAAGCTTTTCCATGTCTGAATCTGATTTTAAGTCCCCTAGTTTGTGGCAGAACACTTACTGAAAGACATTGGAAGACTTGTCTAAAAAACTGGCAAAACCAACATCCAAAACACTAGGCTCTTACCTCAGTTACTGGAGAAATCTATCAGTAACTGAGTGATCCACATTCTGTGCTCCTGAAGGTGGCTGCATGCTGCTAGGGCCAGGCTTCCACTCTTGGAGCGCTGAGGAGCGTCACCACCCCACAGCATGTTCCTGCTCGCCTTACAGAGGCCCTGCTGGCTTGCCAGCACTGGAATGTGCTGGCCTCGGTTGTGTCAAACTGGAGAGAACTTCAAGGATCTCCTTAAGGGGGAGAGCTGGCTTGGGACAGCCTGGCTGATGTTCCTTCTGTGCAGGGGCTGCTGCCTGAGCCTGCTGGCCCTTGTGACCCACCAGCAGGACCAGTGCTAGCTGAATGAATGAAGGAGGGTGGCAGCAGCTAGGCAGTCAGGCGGAGGTGTGTGCACCACTGCTGATGCACACACATGTAGGAGAGCTATGTAGATTGACAACTTCCTTGGAGAGAAATACTTCTTATGCTGGCTGGTTGCCATTCCCGAGACCTGTTCAGGAAGGTGACATGCTTGCCTTATGGTAATGAGACTTAGCTTCAACTGCTCAAATAAAACCCAGAGTTCTTGTTCCCAGAGCCTAAGGTTACAGTTCCCCCCTCCTTTTTAAGCTACATGCATTTATAATTGGCTGAACAAACAGCAGACAAAACTGCTCCCAATAGAATAATAACTGCTTTTCTCTGCCACTCATCCAGTCAAGTGACATCTGGAAGACTCTGTGGGTAGTCACAGGAGGTTTGGTGTGTAACAGGAAGATGCAGAGAAGCCAAATCCTACAGCTGTCAGTGTTCTCTGACTCTTCAAGCTTTTGGATGGGTTCTGCTGCCTTGGCTTGTGCTCTGTTTGTGCTGGTACTCATGGCTTCCACCCCAGCCACAATGTTCTGCAACACAAGTACCCACCACATTGAAAAAGCAGATGAATTGCTTTCTCAGTTTTACCAAGGTGCTGTGGGGATTAATTAATTCTGACAAAGTGCTTTCTGGCTGGGATGTCAAGCTGATGTTTCAGGACTAATGGTATTGTTCAGTGAAACTCTTTAGTTCTCCACAAATGCAAATCACTCTTGTAGAAGAATTTACTCAGTGGAGGAAAGCTGTATTGATTTAAAGCGTGCAATAAACAGCATTGATTTGCAAGAGGCAGCCATTCATACATGATCCATGCAGAGCTGAGATGGAAGGTGGGAGTAAAAGTTATTGTCCCCACATAACTGTTTGAAGCTGTGACCCTGAAACAGCTAGCAAATTTCTCCTCTGTGGCTTGCAACTGCTTTAATAGCCTTGTACTCAGAGCAAGGGTAGCCCCCTGCCAAGGAGAAGACTCTGCTGTTTCATCCCTCACAGCCCTACTACAGGATGGCCTGCAGAGGTGCAGCAGTGACCAAAGCAATCTTCTGGACCCTTACAGCTGCCCATGAAGTCATCGGGAGCCTCAGAACTGCTGTGATGCTGTGCTGGTGGGTAACTTGCAGGGGATTTGCTATTGTCAGACACAAGTTGTGATCTCGTGTGACAGCTGAGCTCTGCAGCTGCCAGCAGACAGGCTGCTGCCCCACTGCATGGCTGCCCCTGGCCATGCAGCCCCCAGGCCACCCTGGCCATGAGCCCTGTGGCATGTCCTGCCAGGGGCTGGGGCAGCTTGGCATTAGCAATCTGTTAGACCATGGCGACCGTGGCACTGGCCTGGGAGTAAATGGGAAGGGTCCTTCTACTGACAGCTTCATCCTGGATGTCTGAAGTTCTCATAGCTGGACTGTTTGAAAGATTGAGTATGTTCTGGAGCTGGTTATTCACATTCTCTCAAAGGGAATTTGGGTGGGGATGATAATGGAAAGTATTTGACTGTCACATGTGATGCAGCTCTGCAAATTATCCAGTCTGTTTCCTGTGAAGTATCTGGGCTTGGTGGCCTGTCTTGGGGGTGGTGCTGGGGCAGTTACTAACCCTAGTAACCCCTTTGGGAGGTGGAGTTTATCATACTCATGTGGTAGCCTTGGTGTGAGCTGCTGAAGTGCCAGGGAGGAGGTGTGGTATGGCATTACGAGTGGGGCAGCACCCCAGCAATGGGGTGGGAGTGGGGCAGTGACTGTCCTGTGCTGGCAGGGCATTGCAGCAGTGTTCCTGGGTAATGCTCACCCTGATGCTGCTGGCCCTGAGATGCTCAGCCTGTGTGCCGCCTGGTGCACGGGGGCTGATGAGGATTTGCCCTGCATCTCACATCACTGATGGGAATGTGACAGTTGTGCACACAGGGGAAGGTCCATGCTCAGGTAGTGATGCTGCTCTGGTTTCTGTCAAGATTGTGGCAGTGCTCTTTAGACAGGCTCCTGCTGAGCAGCCCCTAGCTCCTCAGCCATCTGATGTGACTTTGAGTCAGCCCGCTGATTCCTGCTGTTTGGACAGGAAGAGAGGGCCTCAAGTACCCTTCTTCAGAAGGTCTCTGCTGCAGCCTCTGTGTTCTTCCTAGGATTTCTCTGGATGTTCCCTGTGGCTAGTGGAGTGATGCTAATGATGCAGCTTCATGGGCTGCTGCAGCTCTGAATTAATTCCTGTCTAGCAGGGATAGAAACTTTTCTCAAGGAAGAGCTTCCTATGAAAAGGAAGTATTTTAAGGCAAAATGGTAAGGCTTATCTAAATGAGGATGACCTGTTCTGCATATAGCATTCCAGATGAGCTTTTCAGATTGAATTTGTTTGAACAAAATAATAATTGAAACCCCATTTTTGTGTTGCAGGTTTTGGCATGGGGAAATCAAACCAGCTCTTTGAACAGACTGTTTTGTTGGAGCATGTATGTGGTGATGCTCGTTTCTTGGGTTAGTGGTGTGTGTTAATCCTGCAGAGAGCAAGGAAGCTAAACTGTCCTGTTGAGGATCTCAGTGAACATTTCTCACCATCTGATCTCTCTCCAGTTGTTGGTTCATCCACTTGTTGGGGTTTTTCTGGAATGCCTTGAGGTTATCTCACATCCAGCTAACCTAAAGAGCCTGTCAGCCAGCCAGGAGCAAGCCAGGCTTGCAGTTTGTCTTATGTCACTAGTAAGCATTTCACACCACAAGATGTAAGGATAAGAGTTCAACAGTCTTTTGACTTTTTCATGGATCACTGACTACTCGGTTCTTACCTGGACACACACATGAGACTTTGTGCTATTTAACAGCTAATTCTTCAAAAGTAAGCTTTCCAATGTTCTAGAGATAGGCAGATTTGCCTGGTGAAGAGGTTTCTTTACAAGACTGTTTTATTTCAATCTGTATGTGCAGGAGGGCTGCTACCATGGCCCCTGGCTTTATGTGGCACTTCCTCACCGTCCACTTTGTTTGCTTTTTCAATTTGAATGTAGAAGCTTCCAGATTTAACTTCAGTCTAGGCTGTCAAATAGCAAAGTGGTATCTTTTCAGTTGACATGGCCTATAGTTCTGAATAAAGGTAGTTGTCATATGTCATCTGTTCATTTTTCATAGACTATTGTATGGCATTGATAGTGTCTTATGCAGTTGGCTCACTACTAGTTCAGCTTAGAAGGTATCTGCCATCATATAGTCATAGAATGGTTTGGGTTGGAAGGGACCTTAAAGCTCATCCAGTTCCAACTCCCTGCCACAGGGAGGGACCCCTTCCACTAGAGCAGGTTGCTCCAAGTGCCATCTAACCTGGCTTTGAACACTGCTCTGGTCTGTGCATGATGCTAAGGGAGGCATAACCTGAATGTAAATACTTAAAGCGCATGTTATTTGCTTGTCTGAGGTTTTCTGCCCCTTGGGCACTACTCTTCCTTCTGAGGATTTCTTCTTAAGGAAAAGAATGTATAGAAAAGAATGCAAGGGGAGGGGTGTGGGGCAGAGGAACCTGGCTTGGCCACCTGCAAAAGGGTTGTGTGGATAAAAATCTTCAGTTTGAGGAGCCAAATTTGCAACTGAACTGTCAAAGTCCTCCACTCAGGCTTGTTTTCAGCCAGTCTTTGTAAATGCCACTCTTTTCCCCATAGTAAACGTCCTGTGTTGAGTTTTCTCATCTTTGTTTCCATTTGTGCAGCAGTCTGTAGCTAATATCCGTAGTGCTCCCTGGTTTATTTTCTGTCTGCTTCCCAGATATGGTGCTGAAAGTTGTGTTGCATCTTCAGTAGGTCTGATGGGCTGGTGGTCCCTTTGTGTGTGGTCACTAAGGATTTTGAGCCTGGTGCTGTGGTGGTTGTTCCTTCCCATCAGGAACAGATCCCTTCATTACTGGAGGCTGACATGACAGCAGCTGAGCATGCTGAGTTCACAGCCTGGTTTAGACCTGTGCCACAGAGACTACTTGGGGGTGGGAGCGGTTGGTCTTGTGTCAGGCCATGTCCCATTGTGCCTCATGGCTGCTGGCAGAGCTCTTGTACTCTTAACCACAAGGCAGCAAGATGGGGCTGGAACGTGATGGCTGCTTCCATGCTCTGAACAGAGAGCCTAGTGACACCAACTCCTTGGAAAAGGGAGGCAGCTGGTGCAGGCAGCTCCCTGGGGTTGAGGGGTTTGCTGGGTATGAGTGGTAACTCATACCTGTAATCCTTCTGCTAGGAAGTCTGCTTGGGACACTTGCTTCTGATGGAGTGCTGCATGGTGATGGTTCTTTGCAATCCCATTGATTACAATGACCTTTAAAGGCATCACTGTTTGAATGACTTCCCGGGAACAGCTGGGCAGATGTGTGCAACACCTCGGAATGACAGTAGTGTCTCTCACTGAAAGTATTGAAGGTGGGCTGAAATGCTGCTTTGCACCAGCTGCCTTGTGCTTGGCCTGGATACCTAAAGAAAGCTGTAGGGAGTAATGGAGCAATTAAGGAATTATAATAAGTCTTACTGTTTCTGTTGTTTCCTAGGTGCTTATGGAGGGTTTACTTCCACTTAGCTGGTATTTTTTGCAGTTGAAGGCAGGCTGTTGACCTGTCATTCCTTGCCTTTGTGTTCCCAGCTCTGATGCTCAGAGCATTCTTCTTCTCCAGTGATTGTTGCTTCTCCTTTCTCCCTCTCAAGCTGTGTAACACTGCTGCTCAGTTCCCTTATGGCCATGCTTGCAGGCTCTGCAAAGCCTTTCATAAGTAAGCTTTTTGCCTGACGAGAGAAGGAGGTTTAGAGTTTCGAGGTTTTTAGAGTTTGGAAATACACTGTGGATAATGGATTCCAAAAATGCAAATTTGTTTAAGCAACTCTTTAAAAAGGAGGAAGGAATTTCAGATTAAAACCTGTGTTTATATACACGTAGAAGCTGGAGGCAAAGCAATCTATTCATAAATACACAATAGGATTTATGTCATGGGGAGAAGTGCTACATGCATATTCATGTGTCATTTGCAAATCCTTTAGCGATTAAATACTTTACTCCAAACTCTACAACTAAATAACCTTCTTGTTGAAATGGGATGTCCAAAGGCTCTAATGCTTCTCCAGTGGAAAGGAAGGGCTGGCTGGTGTAATAGATCTGATACTCTCCTTTTCAGTCTATTAAAAGATTTTTGGTGTGCTTTGGGCATTATTTTATTAGGATGATCGGTAAGTCTTGAACAAAACATGTGGAGACTTGCAAGAAATACTGAAACTCCTACCATGCTAAAAGAAACAAATAGGCTTGGAAACTGTTTTTTTTCCAACTGATTTGAATGTCAAACACCTTTGTCTAAGCTTTCATATCCTGTAGGTAAGGAAGGAGGCAGATGGATAAAGAAAGCTTGGAGTGCTGATGCCTGAAAGTAGCCTTTGTACAAGTGAAGTGAATTGCCTTCAAAGGATGCAGCCGCAGCTCTTCATGTAACAGTAAAAAATGAATGTGAATGCACTGTTGCTGATGCTTTTGGTTTTTGAAAGCTTTAAAGTGTTACAGACCAAGTATACACCTTCCAGTGACAGCAATGGGAGAGAACACTGCTATAAGAGCAACTGTTCCTGTCACTTGTGTAGCTGTGTGGTGAGTGCTGTGTAGCAGTGCAGTGTTGCTGGGTATGGTGGGGTGATGCCCTTAGATCAGTGACTGAATGAGCCTCTGCAATAGGATGACAGCTGTCTCCAATGTATGTCTCCAATGCCACTGTGTTAAGATGACATTGGAACTTACCATGCTCCGTGCCTGCCCCCACCTTCCTTGGGTCCTTTCACAGCTGGAATTAGCAGGTTCACAGGTCTCTCTGCCTGTGCAGCGGGCTGGAGCCAGGTAGCACTGGACTCTGTGAGCTGGGTGCTGCTATATTGCTATGCCAGTTACTGAAGAACCATTCGGGGGGGGGGGGGGGGGCAGACGATACCCCC